>JAXCGZ010009463.1:85000-100000 GCA_037179515.1 Halocaridina rubra | reverse complement strand
TTTCATAAACGCATCTGACGCGGTTCTGTGTATGGCTAAGATCCCCCATGGGGGGATCCTAGCCATACACAGAACCGCGTCAGATGCGTTTATGAAGTCCATTTGTTTGTGTCTAGCTAACTAACAATGTGGTATCCTAGGTTTACACTGCTTAAGAAATCGGACCAATGATGGTAAGAAAAAAATATAGGTCTATGTACGAATTGGGTCACTTCTCTTTGAGCCTTCACATTTTATTAGGAAGAAACGAAACTATGATGGAATAAAAAAAAAAATAAAAAAATCTCGTTGGAGGTTCAATATTTGCGAAATGCATAAAAGTGACCACTATACGAATACTCTTAATTCTGTATATACGAGTATGTTCTAATGTGTCATCAACTAAACAAACTGGGTTGAAAAATATATCCATACACATATATCTGTAATGAAATCAAGAGAGAGAGATTCATACGCATATGTAAGACTAGAAGCGTTGAGGTTGTGATGGTGGCGGTGGCGGTGGCTGTTGAGTCTGCTGCTGCTGAGGAGTCTGCGGTTGAGTCTTCTTATGTGTGCCACTCATATGCGCCCTCAGGGAGTTCAGAGAAGCGTACATGCGATAACACACGGGGCACTGCATACTCTGGCGAGGGCCGTGCATATCCCGCAGGTGAGTCTTGAGCACATATTTATTACAGAGGACTTTGCCACATACCCCACAGGCGACTTCTTCACCCGTAGGAGGACGATTGCGGTTGAGGGGCGAGCTGTACCCCAACGTCGTTAAGGCTAAAGACGTAGGGGTGACTAGACCCACAGCAGCTTCAACTCCAGCAGCGGGACCAGCCCCATACATCATCATCTGTGGGGATGTAACACTCTCTAGGGCGCCTAAAATGCTATGATGATACCCACCACCCTCCATGGGGGACAACTGAGGCTGCGACGTGAGGCTTCCACTCGGGTCTCCTCCAAAGGCACCTCCTCCACCCTGAGGGCGTAAGGCATTGCTCACCGAGCCTACGTCGAAGGAGGAGGAGGAGGTTGAGGAGGACTGAGAGTGGGTGGGGTTGGAGATATCGAAGGCCGCAGTGTGTGGTCGAGTTGAGATGGCATCCGGAGGACATCTCGGCTGCTGCTGCAGGGAAGAGGATCCCGAAGGTGACGGCGTAGTGGTTGTCGTACCCGGCTCATACTTTGGGGAGAGGAGTGGAGAGTGGATGCCCAGCTTCCCTGGCGCCGCCGCCCCTGAAACACAGCCGACCATGGGTGTAAGAGACGCCGAAGGCTGGGTGATGAAGGGGGAAGGAGGGCGCTGGGAAGCTTGGGTGATGGGCGTGTGAGACATGAACACACAGACACAGCTCCGCAATATTTATTTTTTTATTTTTTTTAACTAAGTGAAATTTAAATAACCGGCACCACCACCTCAACACAACCCAACATTATGTTTGACTTAAAATGTAAATATTATGTATTTATATATACAATGAAGCATATGAGTGTTGCAAGATGTAAAAATACGACATATAAATATATTGGCCAATTATAAATAATAATACTAATAAATAATAATAATAATAATGATAATCATAATTAATAATAAATAATGATAATAATAATACTGCAAAGCATACTCAGACCCACCAATAAATAACAATGTAATATATAAATATAACAAGTATATGAACAAAGTCCTTTCCTTCATGCTAAAATCTCGTGCAAAGTAAATATGAAAAATATTTTTGTTTTCCTTATTAAGCAAATATTACATCCAAAGTATGCAGACAATATATAAGTATCCAAAACAGGGAGAAATGTCTCATAAATTATATTTAAATGTATTTCAAGCACGAGAGAGAGAGAGAGAGAGAGAGAGAGAGAGAGAGAGAGAGAGAGAGAGAGAGAGAGAGAGAGAGAGAGAGAGATTCTAGCAGAAAATTCCACCCAATATGAGAAATATTTGTGGGGGAAAATGAAACTAAAATCAATAGCTGCAATCTCGTCAAAGTCCTTTGTCACATAATAGTAAACTGTGTGCAAGTATGTATGCATTATGTGTATGTGTGCACATATTAATGTATACTGATATTCACACTAACATTCTTGTACAAAATTAAATTTTTAATCCTTGGCTTATATGACGTCATAGGGCTAAGACGTCCAAAAAGTATATTGTAAGCGCAATAACTGCGAAAATATGAAGTTCTTTCTTTAGATTTTCAAATATATCACTTTCAGAACCAGTATCTCAAAAACTGACAATAATTCGGAACTTCCGTAACACTGCTTCATTGTACTTGCTAGGTTCTTAAAGTCTTCCTGAAGAGGGCAGCAATGGCAGCTGCGTCAGCTGGATCTCCCGCAGATGGTGTACTTCCTCCTCCAACAATCCCTTCAGGAACTTGATAAAATGTTGAAGGGTGAAGATCCTCCCTTATCAACATACTGGGATGAGGATACTCATCAGGATGGTACTTGAGAGTCTGTTGCTGTTGTTGTTGTTGAGGGGGAAGCTGTAAATGTTGCGTTGGTTCAAGAGGTTGTTGTTGTTGAGGGGTTGTTGCTGAAGAAGACTGCTGCTGTTGCTCCGACTGTTGTCCCTGTAGATGATGTTGCGGTTGATGAGGGTGAGAAAGCATTTGATGATGATGCTGATGGTGTTGGGGCGAAATGCCCAAATGCAAGGGCCCTATCGTATTCCTGCGACGGACAACGCCCGTGGGATGAGCGTTGCTCCGGTGTACCTGAAGGCTGTTCAAGGAGCTGTACTGGCGTCCGCACAAATCACACACGAATTTGGCGCCCCGATTCAAATGCATGTCGCGCTCGTGCTTCTTCAGGTTGTAGCGATTGCTGCACAACTTGCCGCAATACCTGCACACATTGGCCTCCTCGACTTCACCTGCAACACGAAGAAAACAGGTGAAGTGAGGGAGGGCGACTCTAGTGGTTGGTGGTGGTGATGGGCATATTGGCAGCGTGCAGGTTGCGGGATGAGCAGCAGGCATAATTAGAATAATAATAATAATAAGAATAAAACATCAAACATCATCTCTCGAAAAAAAAGGAAGATAGAAAACGCGTTATGAGAAAATTTCCTCATTCAAACAAGCAGAAAAATATACAATATGCACCAATGTACGTGTGTGTATGAGAGAGAGAGAGAGAGAGAGAGAGAGAGAGAGAGAGAGAGAGAGAGAGAGAGAGAGAGAGAGAGAGAAAATCAGCAACGACCACTGAAGACTGTCGAAGATCACATGTCGATGACTATAAAACCCTTATTATATACACATCAACCTAAACCAACCTGATATTACTACTATAGCTAAGTCCCATTCCTGAACTGGGGGGTTCCACTCCCATTGTTCCCTCTAACAATATACTCTAAAGCAATGTTTCTAAAATGAGTATTTCTTAGGTGCGGGTTCATAAGTTGATCAAATTATCTGATTATTATTGTAAAAATCACCATAAGCATAACAGTATAACAATGCGAAAATTCGTACACGAAATACATCATTTATACACCTGATCGCATAGAAATGTTTTAAAGAGTTTTATATTGAGTACAATCTCTACAATGGTTTACGTAGCCAATAGACATGTCTGTACAAGTATATAGGTAAAAACTTCCACATCCATCTAGGGATTTTTAAAACCATTTCAGGAAAGGCATCTCATGTCACTCTTGCGTGTAAGTGCTTGATGGGGCACTGAGAAACATGTGCTTAATAAATAAATAATTCTTTTCTATACAGAAAATGTTCATATGGCAAGAAGTCACGATAGCTAAAATGTTTAAACTTGGGTTAGGAAATCTTAACCTAACCGAACCATCAGTGTATTCAAATTATTTTAATTATTCAATTTCTAGCAAGGTGTCTCGTTTGGGATTGATACAGAACGCAGGTGTTTCATCAGGACTGACGTATATCAGGTGTCTATTCTGGGGTTGATTCGAAATTTAAAGTCACCAAAAAAGTATCTGAGAATTTTTAACTTGCATTTTCTTTGAATACAAAACTAACAATTATGCTTACCTGAGGAGAGAGAGAGAGAGAGAGAGAGAGAGAGAGAGAGAGAGAGAGAGAGAGAGAGAGAGAGAACAGTGTCAAGATATTTAATGGAGTTTTGCTAATAAAAAAACGATTAAACACACACACACACAATGAATACATATAAAAGCAATTACAACTCTAGTCGTATCGGATATGATGAGGATCATTATATCCAATTCCCGATAAGTTTATAAATATTACATCAATATTTACAAATACAGACTGAGAGTCTCATGCCTGCAATGTTGATAAAAAGAAGTGCATAAGAACTTCAATCTTCCGATCCTGTAATGCTGATTTGATCAAGTTTCTGCCCTTTACTATAAATATTACGATCATTAATCTCGTTCTTTTATATTTATAGGGAAATAAACTTTTAATGAAACCCCATTATAAGTTATATATATATATATATATATATATATATATATATATATATATATATATATATATATATATATATATATATATATATATATATATATATATATATATATATATATGCCTGTATGTATGTGTGTGTGCGCTAGGTATTTTCACTGTAAAATACCAATGAGGAAATTATACCCTCAATTACGCAATGAACACACACAAATATATATATATATATATATATATATATATATATATATATATATATATATATATATATATATATATATATATATATATATATATATATATGCTATCTTAAAATGCGTCCAGAAACTTAGAATGTTTTTTATATCTCATACACAAAAACTCAGCCAGAAACAACTCGTCAAGTAAAAACGCAAAAGATCGAAAAATGTATCTATGGCAACGCTGCCTATGAGATACACATTTCATGCAAGGTCCCTAAGCCTTTAACGTAATCAGTGCCTGGAATTAAAGGGCACTATTCATTAACTGTCCATTTCCTGATGGCTCTTACTCTTTGTCCCTTATATAGTTTTCACCTTTAACCTGAGCCTGGTCATGAGGTTGGGAAGTTCGTCGTCCTCCATCACCCATAGAAGGTCCCCTTTAATCGTGCCACACAACCTTGAATATCACCGCTGATGATTCCATTCCCTTTAGGTCTTTCGCCATCCATCCCAAACAACCCCTACCGAGCTCCCAGGACCCAAGCGCCACCTTCCCCTTCCTCCTCCTCTCTATCTCGCTCCAGGAGAACTAGCAGTAACGCCCCTCAACAAATCACGCCGTAAGGCTATTATTTCGCATGCTGTAATGCTACACACATTGAAAATTCTACAACTCTGGGAAAAGGCTATGCATATAATGTTTTAATTATAATAATAATAATAATAATAATAATAATAGGTAAACCTAACAATATTTTTCATTAAAAAACAAATGTAAGTAACAAAAATTAAATAAAAATATTTCATATAAAGAATGGTGGTTATGATAGTTGGTAAACTGGACTAATAACTGAATCTAGGCGTCTTGAAGTAAGCCTATGGAGTCATTCAAATGAAAGAACTTAAAAATTTAATTAAAAATTAAACCATACAGTAAAACTTCATTTTTTTTCCTTAGGAGAAAACATCATCATACAGGAACTTTAGTCGCCTATTTAAAAAATATATAAAAAAAAAAAGAGGTTCATAAATAAAATGACGGGGTTTTCATTTTACCATTTTATTATGCAAAAGTTCGAGTCATATTTAGGGTCTTTTTTTAAAATACTGCATATCATTCATTATGTTTGGCAAACTGACCAGACGATGCTGCGATTACTATATAACCTTACCTATAAAGGACATTATCTCTACAAAAAATAAACATTTGACATACGCTAATGGAGAGAGGTGGGCCTAGTCTATAGTAGGAGACCGCTGCTATTTATCACCCACTTATCTTAAGGTTTGTGGATTGCCACGTGGCGAGGCTTTTGTTGATGTTAGTTGTGTCACTCTCGGAAAGCAGGCGAGGTCAGGCGCGGACTAGGCTCCTCTACTTGGAGGTGAGAACCTCCTCCAAAAGGGGAAGAGGTGAGGGTATGTGTGGTGGCAGAAGTAGAGGTGGCATGAGTTGTCGCCTGATGAGTTAGGTGGAGTTGCTGCCCTCCTCCTCCTCCACCCCCTGCAACGTTGAGGGAGGAGAGCAAGGCATTCACTTCATCTTCCGCTACTTCATTCTCTTCCTCAAGGGAGAGTCTTCTGTTGTTGAACGCGTGTTCAAAAGTCTCCCTTCGGCGCCTCTCGCTGATACTGTTCAGAGAAGGCGTAGATGACGATGACGTAAGAGGGTAAGTAGTCTCATGATATTGAGACGAATGATCAGAAGAAAACACGTTAGCAGAGGATTGATGATTATTGAGAGCATTACTTGGCGGATGCATAGACGTCAAGGCGGAGTTCAGCGCCGAATAAGAGCTGTGATGGTGGCGGTACATGGCGGCAGCTGCAGCAGCGGCGGCGGCGGCAGCTCTAAGTCTGCGTCTGCTGCTGAGATGTCCGTGTTGCTTGATGGAATGAACCCGTAGGCTGTTGGCATTCTTGAAAGTGCGGCGGCACGTGGTGCAGGTAGGGCGACAACCCTCTTGTGTTTCGTGTTTGTCCCTGATGTGGATGCGAAGGTTGTATTTGTTGCTCAAGCGCTTGTTGCATACAGGACATGACACCGACATACCACCACCACCAACAACTCCAACCATACCTCCACCACCAACACCACCATCAACCCCGCCCACCATTACCCACGCCCGCGCCCCTGCAACGAGAAGACACAAAAGATACCCGGTCAGCCGCTTTTCTCTCTCATGTAAAACAGTTTGTGTGAACTCGCAACAAACTAACTTACAAAGTAAGTTTTACCTACTACTCCTTTCTCTTACTTAAGAGCAAACACAAAAGCATAAAGGCACAAAAAGGGTCGAAAATTAGAATATATTCATATATAGGTACGACCAACTACTAAAATAAAATACCGTTCAATTTTATAATAAAATTATCCACAAATGAAAGATGCAAATAATTAATAAACTACAAAAGGTTAAAGTTACGTCATGCAAAACGTTATATCTGAGCTTTGGAAGGACAAGACAAAATCTTCCTTCCTATGACATTAAAAACATGATATGATTTGAGCTTATAGTAGGAGTTGCAATCATACAGATTGCAATGCACAAGGTACATTATCTATACACCTCCCTTAAAAATAAAACAACCTGTATCTGAACTTTGAATAGTAATCGAGTCATCCCTTTATTTAAAAGGAATTTCTAGAGAATGCCAAAGAGTAGACTATGGAAACTTTCCAAGAATTCGAAATTTTCTAAACCATGATATAGAAAAGAAAAAAAAAAGGATAGAGAGGGAAACGTGTTCACAACGTTACGATAAAAGCAGTGAAAGAAAAGAAAAAAAATAATCCCCAAGTTCAGTGTCTTTTCTCTAATAATAGTCTCTGCGTGGCAATATCAGTGTCACTTAAAATTCCTCCTAGGCAGGTACCCCTTCCGCCACGGCACCGTCCGGGTGCATGTTTTTCACGTGCGTCTTCAGATTGTACTTGTTACTGATTTTCTTGCCGCAGTATGGACACAACACTGGAATGTACACAAGCGGGCTGCGAACGGACGGCTTCCCTGCAACGATACAAGCATCGCTGTCAGTGCCACACGAAACGCAAAAAAAAAAAAAAAATAATAAAAATAAATAAATAAATAAAAATAAAATAAAATTTCATGATCACATGACCCTCTAAGCGAACTGTACACTTTGACAATACATCGTTATGCCTTTTCACAGGGACACAGTTAAAGCTATACTATGCTGGCAAGAAAGATGCGAGGCTCAATTGCCATGGTTTTTTTGCACAATTAACTCGTGTCTTGGTAAAACTCCAGCGAAAAACTAGCAGGTGGCGTCGAAAATACATATCAAAATTTGTATTAAAAAAAAAAATCTAATATTGCTTCCATTTGATATATTTAGTATCAGTTAACAATTCTCACACACACACACACACACATATATATATATATATATATATATATATATATATATATATATATATATATATATATATATATATATATATATATATATATATATATATATGCTTGACTGTCCTCATACTGCCTAACTGTTATTCCATTCTAACTAAATGAAAAATTTTGCCGATTCAAATCCCAATGTTGTCAGCAAAACATTTTTTAATATATAAAATTGTAAGAAAAGACAATCAAATGGAGAGAGAGATCTAGAGAAAGTGAAATAAAAAAAAAAGCTTAAAACTGCAACACAACTGGCGGCAATAATACAATGATCAACAAAATATAGACATTTTATGATGTCTCTCATGTTTTGGTTGATTTTTGTTCATTGTATTACCATATAATTATTTTGTCTCTAAGCGATACGTGAGACTTGGAGCTTCACATCAATAATTAATTCTGCAAGCAGGTGATGAAACGCTGAAAACTTGCTCTTTGATTAATGAACAACAAATTATCTGTTTTGACAGTCAATAACGAAGAGATCTCAAAATACTGAATGTTTATAAGTAACAAGGAACACACAACGCACAAACAGAGAATGTATTGGAGGTGTACTTATCCCTGGTCCCCCGAGAGGATAGGAGAACGTGGTATTCATATTCAATTATTATAATTTTTTTTTTAACAGAATGCTATGCTTGACTACAAATGGAGGCACATACTTTTCAATGCTTATTCTTCCCTAATGGCATAATTCATAAATTATATACGAAATGGATCAATTCAAGAATAAGCACGTGATCTACCTCAATCCTGTATGAAGAACCTGCGTTGATATTTCGTCGTTCGGTAATCTAACTTTAAAAATCTTAGTCATTATAAATTCCAGAAATTCAACCTCATTCCAAAATAGGCACAATCTTGTGCCTCAATCCAAGATTAAGCACCTAGAAATGACATGAGGTGCCTATTCTGGAAACCTCTGTAAGTAATAACATTCTTGGTTCTTTCAGAAGACAGGTTAACAAAAACAGCACATGAAAATCGGTATTTACATTTTATTCAAACTGTTCTGAAGTTTTGAAATTATAAAAAGGTGTGAGTATATATATAGATAGATAGATAGAAAGAGAGAAATCTAAAAAAACTTGAATATTCTAAAACACATCCCAACTGCTTCGCAACGTATCACTCCACTTGAAGAAACGTCTGTTATATTGCGAAACATGGGGAGTCCAGCCATGAAAAATGAGTCAAATTTAATTATATAAGCCACTAAAACATGTTACTTTTCCGGTCCATAAAAATGACTCATTTTATAAAATCAGAAGATATCTTCTCATTACAATGACAGAGGTCTCAAGAAGTTTATAGCAAAAGCCCTGACGAACGAGAAGCCATTATTCTTGGAGGCTGATGAGCAGACATCAAGTCGGTTGGAGCAGATGAAGTGTTGGCTAAACCAGAATGGGTAGAGGACGAGGAGGAGGAGCCTACAGGAATTTGAGAAAGATTAGCAGGAGGACAATAAGTAGGATAGGGAGGGTGATAAGGTCCACGGTGTTGGTGGTGGTGATGATTGTTGGAGTTTTTGTGATACTGACTTATGTGACTGAAGAGAGTATGTTTGTTCTTATAGATTTTATGACAGTATTTGCAAGGGTGTCCGGGTGAAGCAGGAGCGTGAACGTACGCTAAGTGCTGCTTGAGACTTCTGATTCCGCCAAGAACTTTGTTGCACTGCTTGCATCGCATCCATTCTGCAACAGAGAGAAAGACAGAAAAGAAAGAGAAAGATACCAACCCTCTCCACAAAAGAATACTACTCAATATCAACGCATCGTTTGTTTGCCACCATCCCTACCCCACCCAATCCCCTTTCTCTCTACTATTTCGGTAAGAAATGAAACATTTTAAGGCGATAACATTCACAAGGAGAATGGATTAAAATTCAGCAAATAAGGTTGATAACAAAATGAATAAAACTAATTTAAAAAGAGATGATACAAGTATTTTTCTCCGTTGCTCTTATCACACATAAGAGTAAAGAATCTCAGCGTCAATAAAATGAATAACTTTAACACATCGCAATTAAAAAAAAAACAAATTAAAAGAAATATAATGAACGAGGAATTATATATATATATATATATATATATATATATATATATATATATATATATATATATATATATAATGAGATGAACGTATTACGACTGAGCTCCGAAATATTCCCTTTTTGCATCATCATTGCAATAATAATAATAATAATGATAATAATAATAAATAATAATAATAATTAAAAGAAAATGATAATAAAATCAAGAGATATAAACTTTTCAAAGCTTTCCTTTTTGCATTCTTTTACACCAAGATATAATGATACCAGTTTTTGAGCAAGATATATAGTACGGGGGGGGGGGAACCTTGACTGACATTAACAAGGGGGAAAAGTTAATAATTTGATATAAAAATAAAAATAAAGAGAAAACGATATACTATCAAACAAACGAGTGAATAAGCAATCTCTATTCCTTCATTTTTTAACTTTCATTGCATAACATCATGATGTCATCGCGATGAACTATATTTTAAAAATGACCCAAATAAAAATCGAAGCAACACAAATGTTTTTTTCTAGACGTCCCCCTGAATCACGTTCTCAAGTAGTGGAAAAAATATATAAACAAAAAAATATAATTTCTATTATTATTGCTTTGGAAGCGAGGATTCTTTAAAAAAAAGTGACCATTATTATCAGAGGAGTTTGATTGCATTTGCCACGTTGAGAGTAAATGAGCTAAACAGGCTACAGATAATACGACTGACTTGCCTCAGAGGGGGACAACTTCGATGGATGGATGTATGCATAGTTACAAATAAGACTGACTGCTTACAGAAGCCGAAGGCATAGAATCAGAAGTAGCAAAAGACGATGGCGGCTGGAAATCTTTATTGAGCAAGACTGAGTTGGGGTCAAAAGGGAAAGCGTGTACATCCGTCACCACCCTGTCTTTATGAGACCTGTGATAGATACTCATATGATTCTGCAATGTATTTCTGGTTTTGTAGCGTCGCTTACACAAGGAACACTCGTGACTATGATCCGAGGGCGTATGGACATCTTCTATGTGTCGACGAACTTTGTACTTATCCCTGAGGCACTTACCACAATAAGGGCACACACAGGTGTTACCGCTAGCCCCTGCACTCACCACCATGGCCGAGTACTCATTATTAGATGTACTCAATGACGAAGATGACGGGGTGACAGCTACAGAGAGAGGAGGCACATGCGTAAAACTTGCCTGAGCACTGACGGTTGGCAATGGATGGTGAACAGAGGAGTGAGAATGACGACCCAGACGAGGATGTGAAGAATGAGGATGGTAAGGAGTGGGAATGGGTGATATAGAATGAGATGGAATGTCACTCGTGTGGGATGTACGATGAGTGACGGTGGAGGAGGTGTATGAGTGGGAAATACGACGAACGTTCCTGCTAGGATCAACACCAACTCCTCCTCCTCCTGGAGGCCTGCCTTCGAGAGAAGTGGCGCCACGGGACCAAGACTTTCCAAGACCGCCTGCAAGGAGGGGATCACACCGTCAAATACTCACTTCCTAAACGAACCAACACTTACTTTTTTTTTTTTTTTTAATACTCTACGACTTACAGTTTAGTTTCCTCAATTTTCAGTCCATAAGTCAAAAGTGCTCTTTGGCTGAATTCTGCTTTGCTGCTGGTTGAGAGAGAGAGAGAGAGAGAGAGAGAGAGAGAGAGAGAGAGAGAGAGAGAGAGAGAGAGAGAGAGAGAGAGAGAGAGAGAGAGAGAGAGAGAGTTCCCAGAGGATAAAATACGCTATTCAAACTGTAATTCAACAGTTTACTCAAGGTACAAATAATAATAGTATTTTTTATTCCTCGGTTTGAATACATAGCTTCAAATGATTCTTAACGCGTTTCAGTGATAGTTAAACCTGGGTTTAATTTACCCTAGAGTTCAATAACAACTTTGAGATGAAGGTATTTGCTGTGTAAAAAGAAATGTAACATGCCGTGTATATAAAAATTACTAAATATCTAACACACGCACATAAATAATATATATATATATATATATATATATATATATATATATATATATATATATATATATATATATATATATATATATATATATATATATATGCATTCATACCAATGTGTAAAATGTTCTATACAAGTACCTGAGTTTTAAGCGCACGCACGCGCACACATTCTTCATAGTTTAGATCAAGACATGTCCTTTCTTATATAATTATTTTTTTTTTCCAATAACTTAAGAATCATATTTTTTCCTACTTTTCATTATGAATTCATAAGATACGATCATGGCTTTGACTCATTAATATACTTACGTAAACGTTCCCACAATGTGATTATATATATATATATATATATATATATATATATATATATATATATATATATATATATATATATATATATATATATATATATATATTATACTAGCCACGCATTTTCCATTCAATCAAAAGCTATTATTGGTTATTATGGAATAATGGGTTAATTTGAGTGTGTGTACTTTTTATTATCACAAACTAGATACATGTACAGTACAAACATAAAGTCTTCTACCATTTTTGACTTTCAATATTTAAAATAAAAAGCGAGATCAGTCATTATTCTACATCAGTAGAGCTATGGTCACCAGCCACAAAAATCTACAAAACTAAATCTACGAAAAACTTCTTCCCTTTTTCTTCTCATTCATAAAATCATCATTATTATGGAAACAAACTCTCTTAATAAAAATATCTCTAAGAAAAGTTGAAATAAAAAAATCTGTTTCAAGGTACAAAAAACTTTCTTTAATTTAATCTTACACGTCTTTCCTAAATAGGTAATACTATGCATAAGGATATATATATATATATATATATATATATATATATATATATATATATATATATATATATATATATATATATATATATATATATATAATAGCAATGATTATGGCACCTGTTTCTTTAATCAAGTAATTATAATCGTATACTTTAACATTGCAGTTGGAGGCCTTGGTTGCCTCCCTATTTTTTTTATATATATTTTCTATTATCACATATTTCTAAGTCATTATCTGAGTGGCACTGAGGAAATTTTAGGGTGGGGAGGAGGGGAGAGAGGAAACACTAATGATAAGGACAATATAATTTTCATTTCAAATGGCATATTAGGTCCCCATGGCCGAAAAGACAAAATATACGCATTACTTTAATGTCAAGAAGCCTTTTTTTTTTTTTTTTTTTTAAATAATTCCTCTTAATATAATCAGATGACAATGTCGCAAAATTCGCACAAATATATACGCACACATTCACATAAGTTGAGTATGACGACAAGGTGTTTCTTGAAGTCAGTTGTTACCTCTGGCTAATAAAGGTACTGATATATTTCTGTAAACTGTAATCAAGAGTTCCTTTCTCCATGGGTAGTCTACTTGTAATTTTAAAGACTGTGTTTTGAATATCATCACAGATTATTCTGGGAGGAAGAATACACATGTTGTGCGAGGTTGGTAGATGGCAACATCATATCGTTATTAATATCAACATTATTACTACTAACGTCTTGGGATACATCGGTTAAGGACATAGAAAGGATGCCGCCTGAGGAGTCATGAGGATGAGGTGCTCGGTGGAGAAGGGCGGAGGAAGCTGACGTTCCTAACCCTTTGGATGAAGCTGATGAAAGAGATGACGATGATGACGAGGAAGGAGAAGACTCGGTCAGCGAACCCACTGAATGATGTTGGGTTGATGTTCCGTTGCTGGCATGATGTCGGGATAGAGACAAAACTCCAGAACTGTGTTGCTCTCGAGGGTTATGGAAGGCTTGGCGAGGGCTACCACTAACAACGCCTTCATTCTGTGCTAATGAAGTAGTATAAGGGGTCGCAGCAGTTTGTGAATAGGAAAGGCTATTGCCCTTTCCAAGAGTATTTTGAAGTGAACTGTCAAGAGCTGACGAAGCACTGGCATAACCCATTGCCTGTAATGCTGCACTGAATGTTGAAGAAGAGCTGGGATCAGCCCTGGCATAGGGACGAGTGTGAAAGCGATTTTCACCATGGGCCTGAATCATATGTCTTTTGGCAGAATACTTATTGAAGAATCGGCGTTTACATAGAGGACACTCAACAGGCGTGTACAGAATGCTGGGCTTCCCTGCAACAGGAAAAAAGAACTGCCGTTACAATCTCATTCTCCGATTTCAAGCGCCACTCCAATAGTCATATTCATGACACTGCTTTCCTGGGATGATCCTCTGAAAAAGTACTCCTTCTCATATAATTTTATTTTCTCGTATTTGGCAATAACAAATTAATTCTAAAAAATACATGTGCGATTCCTTCAGTCTCAAAAGCAACGTGCGAAGAAGCATCGACAGACTATCATTTTCAGTTATAGATGTCATCAGAGAAGGAAAGCAGTTTTTCAGCAGCGGGGTTCTGTAGATTGTCTGAATGAGTGAAAGTATAAGACGGAGGTGGTGGTCCTCCGCTGCTAAGGGCCAAAGTACGCGAATTATTGATATGTCCAGATGAGGCCCGAACTGCGGCGGCAGCAGCGGCTGCTATGAGATTGGAGATCGGCTGCGGCACTGGGGAAGGCGCGGAACTCGGGGAATACGAAGGCGGCGGGGGCAGGGTCTCGAAGTCCGACACGGGACCCCCCAAAGAATCCATACGTTGACGTCGGTGGTAGCGACTACTATGATTTTGGAGGCTGTTAGGAGTTCGGTAGTGTCTGTGACAGATCTTGCACTCGTAAGATGTCAGGTGAACAGTATGCATATCCTCGAGATGTTTGCGTAGACTTGTACCCTTCAACAGTTTGTGGCAATGGGGGCACTCTAATCGACCCTGGTTCTCTGCAACAGAGAAGGAAAAGGTCAAGTGACGAGGGGGGGTTGGCTGGATTTGGTGGAAGAGCTCTCACAGTCTGTGTCTACAATAGGG
>JAXCGZ010009463.1:72500-80000 GCA_037179515.1 Halocaridina rubra | reverse complement strand
ATTTCTAAGCATATAAAAGAACTTCTGGTGTAAAAACGTCAACTTTTATAAACCTCCTTAACCTGTTATATGGCTGTGAGTTCTTCAACTGCATCAGCTGCTATATCCAGAGAAAAAACAGGCGTCTTATTAGCTAGGAGAAGGGCCAGGCATCAGTGGAGGTGGAAGTAAGGCCGACGCTGAAGAAGACGCAGAAGAGGATATAGGGGCAGCAGGAGGTCCAAAGTTGCGTGATGACATATGGGCCCTATGGGGGGACTGCAAGGACTGAGGGTGAGGATGCCTTAAGAAGTGCGGAGAAGTCATCGAGACATCTCCGCCACTTGCCGTAAATGAGGCTAAGGAGCGGTTTACACTCCCCACTGTCATACCACCACCTCCTCCAACGGCAGGAGTAATAGAAGGAGGCACTTTTGGTAGAATGTCTGAAGGTGTGGAGGAAGAAGCAGCGGCGGCGGCGGCGGCTGCAGCCGCCGCTGCTCCTCGATGATAGACACTGCGATGATTTCTGAGACTGTTGTTAGATCCGTAATATTTGAGGCAGAATTCACACTGCCAAGGAGTCACTTCTGATCGGCCACCTCCACCCCCAGGAGCAGATGATCCCCCGCCTCCCGCCCGCCCTACACCACCATAGTCGCCACCCCTGTATCGCGCCACCACACCAGCCCCTGCAAGTGACCAGAATCACACCTCAGTACCTCCCATACACTAATAACAACAACAACAACAATCAATCAATATAGAACCACCTTGCTCAAATATAACCCCCGTACAATGCATAATACCAAAATAATAATTATTACTCTCACCATCATCATCATTATTATTATAATGATTAATATTACTACTACTACAACTACATTATATTACTCTTAATGGTAGAATATTC
Organism: Halocaridina rubra; assembly: GCA_037179515.1. NCBI lineage: Eukaryota > Metazoa > Arthropoda > Malacostraca > Decapoda > Atyidae > Halocaridina > Halocaridina rubra. The sequence goes on along the minus strand of JAXCGZ010009463.1, from coordinate 79,108 downwards.
ATTATGGGAGAGATATCTTTAAGCAAAACCACAAGAGCTAAAACATTATGGAAAGTAATTAAAATAGATGGTTAGGAAAAGAAGACATCATTCGGAGTACATAGACAAAATATTTCATAAATTTATTGAGGTAGGACTAGATCTACACTAGCATCAATACAAAGCACGCTACAAGTGTTAAATGTATATATATATATTTTTTTTTTTTATCGTACATCAAAAGTTAGCATAGCTTGCTAAGCCGACTAGGTTTTTTTTTTGTTTTCCTAATGCGTTAATCACGCATGCATTGTTCTGTCACTTAAATCTAAACTCTCTTAATATATTGTTGTTTATCAACAAACTCAAAATTTGTGTTAAAAATGCGAAAGGGAAATCTCTTCCCAAGTAAAAAAATCTTGCATACATGTGCTGGCTTATATATATATATATATATATATATATATATATATATATATATATATATATATATATATATATATATATATATATATGAGTTCTACATACATACAATGATTTACATATATATAAATTTTTATGTAATAAGACTGAATGTACATGAGTAAGTATACTCAAACAGAGAATACTATAAAACGATAAAAAAAAAGACTGCATTACAACTATCATTAAATTATTCCATTGGATCCCATAGTAATAATACAGTGTTAGGAATATTGTTGCTTATTTAGGGCAGAAAAGCATGAACCATGGCACTTATGAACAAACCCCTCTTGAATGGGTTTCTTTATATATGGACATATTGAGGCGACGGCGCGCGCGCACGCACATACACACAACATTAGCATTTGCAGCAGCAGTTTGACAGCTTTTTTTTTTTATTTTAAATTTAATAATGATGGTTGCCATCACGTAAAGGAGAAAGGAGAGAGGAGATAAAAGGAGGAGACTATATGGGAAGTAATGATGATAGATCATATTAGTAATATGAAGCGGCTCTCTCTTAGAAGCGACAGCAGCGTAACTGCCAGTATACACCTTATCATCACCATTAGCACCAACCACCACCACTACCACACCTATCAGGTGTATTCGTAGCTGTCCCGTTCCAGGATGCGTTGGAATCCTCGGGCATTCCAAGCCTGCTCTCGATGGTAGACGCTCTTGTGCTTCTTAAGAGAATTCCAAGTGGAGTACTTCTTGAGGCAAAAGGGGCACTGAAGGACTTGTTGACTGTTATGGGCTGTAGCTGCCGCAGGAGGGCGTGATGGAGGAGGCTGTTGTTGGAGTGTACGAGAGTGGAGGTGGAGGTGGGAGGGTAGTTCTATGTGTGGCACCACAGCCCGACAAAGTGGACACGCCACTCCTCCTCCTGCACCCGCCTCTCCTGCAAACAGAAAACAGCTTCGTCAGCCCACCTACAGTGTTGGCGTGCACGCAGGATGGAGGAAGAGCAGTAAGGATGTGAAACAAGGGTCCACCTCCATCCTTTACACTCTATGAAGTTACACTTTCAAAAGTCACTTTTTAATCATAGGAATCCACCGATTCATCCCGTTTATATATATATTTATATATATATATATATATATATATATATATATATATATATATATATATATATATATATATATATATATATATATATATATATATATAGAAGAAATAAAAGTTCATTCACTGTCCTCAACCCGATTTTGCTTACAAGTCCCTATTGCCCCCGGAGGGTTAAATGTCCTATCTCACTCACCCACGTGGTCAAGCCCGCGACTCTCTAACTTACAATACATGAGGTTCACAGAGGGGCTCCTGAAAACTGGGAAGATGGGTTCATTTTCTCTGACTGAGAGGTCGGCCCCATCGGCAGAGGTAGGTCAAGAGATGGTTGCTGATGCTGAAGAGGAGTCTGGCACATTTGAGACATTGGAAGCTGATGCTGCAAAGGCTGTTCTTGCTGATGCTGCTGTAATGACTGTCCCTGGTGCTGCTGTTGCAACGACTGTTCCTGGTGCTGCTGCTGTACTGGCGGTTCTTGGTGCTGTAGCTGTAATGACTGATGCTGTTGCCGTACGGACTGTCCTTGGTGCTGCTGCTGCTGCATGGGTTGTCCTTGCTGAACAGGTTGACGATGTTTGATGCTCATGTGGACACGATAGGAGTTCTGCGAGGCATACACCTTCTTACAGATGTTACAAGCAAAGTATCGACGTGCATCTGTGTGTACATCTCGCATGTGCACCTGCAGAGCATACTTGGAGGAGAGGAATTTGCCACACACGTCACACTGTCGTCTACCGTACCAGCCACCTGCAATTAAGAGTGGGGGGGAGCCGTGAGCGCCGTGAATGCCTCTTGGTAGATAGTTGGGTGGGTGCAACTGCCTCCTCCTCCAGTGCTCGTACACAAACATTACACTTGTTGGAGCCAGGCGCCAGCAGGAGAGACATAATGAACTGCTGCTTTTAAACATGCAAATGAATATCTCTACAAAATCATTCATATTTGTGTTTTTCAGTACATCGTTACCCTTCTATCACTCACTTCAGAGATGATCATAAAATGCATCATCATCATCATCACCATCATGTACCAGATGAAAAAGTGTTATGTACATCAGGAGATAATTTCCTTCTTCGCAATTTGCTATGCTATAATTACTACTAGTTACTACTATGACTACTACTACTACTACTATTTCGACGACTATATCACTCACTAGCTACATACAAAGCAACATTTCTTCACAGTATCATTTAAGTTTTAGCCGTATTTTAACAACAAAACGAATACGAATAACTGCACAATATCATTAACATATGATGCAGTCGACCGAAAAAAAATATATATAACACGACTAGTCTATCTACTCATTACTCTGGAAGCGCTAAACTCCCTTTCATAACATTCTTTTCTTCTTCTTATTACGATACCACAAATCAACACACAAAAGTGTACGTGTATGACTTGCCATCATATATGTATGTGTGAATGAAAGAAAAGGAGCTACGAAAAGAAATGAATAACAAAGGAGTATAACAGTGCTTACCAGTATATTTACCTACTCATCTTAAGAGATAACTGAAGATGAGTAGATAAATGCACACGGAAGCGCTTAGGTACTCCGTTGCTTCCCTTTCATAATTACAATGTTCACATGCTCTTCGTGAAATATTCTCACACACAAATATATATATATATATATATATATATATATATATATATATAATATATATAATATATATATATAATATATATATATATATATATATATATATATATATATATATATATATAGTCTTAGTAACTATCTTATAAAAGGGTTTGCTTAAAACTATTGGCACCATATACACACAGCTTATAAAAAGAAAATATTATACCATTACTCATTATATAATGTTAATTAACATCAAACCTATACCAGGACTTCCAAAGAATAACAATAAAATCATTAAAAAAAAATACAACAGGACTATGTACTTTAATATATTAAGCCAATTTTTTTTCTTAAAGACAACAGACTATCTGATTAAAGATAAGCAATTTTTTTTTTATTATATTATAAACGGTTGGAGTGCGAACTGTGCAGTTGCAATTAAGGCCTGATTTCTTAAACAGTGTAAACTTAGGATGCCATTTTTTTAGTAAGCTAGACACGCAAATGGATTTCATAAACGTATCTGACGCGGTTCTGTGTATGGCTAGGATCGCCCCTTGATTTCTTAAACAGTGTAAAACTAGGATACCATATTCTTAGTTAGCTAGACACACACAAATGAATTTCATAAATGCATCTGATGCGGTTCGTGTATGGCTAGAATCCCGTACGGGATCCTAGCCATACAAAGAACCGCGTCAGATGCATTTATGAAATCCATTTGTGTGTGTCTAGCTAACTAACAATATAGTATCCTAGGTTTACAAAGTTTAAGAAATCAAGGGGGGATCCTAGCCATACACAGAACTGCGTCAGATGCGTTTATGAAATCCATATGTGTGTTTAGCTAACGAACAATATGGTATCCTAGGTTTACACTATTTAAGAAATCGGGCCTTAATCATAACCAAAACCATTCGAAAACATTTAACATCTCCCTTTTGCAGTCAAAAACATACCGAGGTAAGGATCATACCACATCAAAGCAATTACGTATAAAACACACACGACAATATATGATTATATATAGTAGTTAAATATACATATTAAAAAAAAAGGTATTTAGCACCCACTTACCCCAAACACTAACATTAATTTTTGACGTAAAAACTGTCAAAAGCTATTTAGCACCCACATATTCCATACACCAAGATAATATTTGACAAATACTCCGTCAAAAGCTAATTAGCACCCACCTATCCCAAACATCAAGATCATTTCTGACGAAAACTTTGTCCTACTGGGAACAGCATCAGCACTCCTGAATCTCATAGTTAGCTCTCTCCTCCAATCCCTCTTTCACTAACCCTACAACCTATATTATATAATACATTTTTTCTCTGTCCTTCATAGTGCATCTTATTTATCTACAACGAACACAGCCTTGCCTTCAATATCACAAATTATGAAATTATTAGAAATGTTATCAAAATTCGTTCTCCACCAACTGTTTCAGATATATCAGGTCCTAATTGTTTTTTCTTAGTCATACGATATATCTATATAAATATAAATATATATATATATATATATATATATATATATATATATATATATATATATATATATATATATATATATATATATATATATATATATATATATATATATATATATATATATTCAGGTTATAATATACGAATATATTTGCTTTATCAAAGTCTTTCTTTCCTGTAGATTATATTTACTTCAGTTTAAATTATATATATATATATATATATATATATATATATATATATATATATATATATATATATATATATAGCCATACATAGGTCTCAAGAATGTTAATCCATTTGAAACTTATACATAATTTATCTCATGCTTTTAAATCTGATATCAATGAATGACCGAGTGGAATAACTGATGGATAGTCACAAATCTCCCTTCACGCCTTACTTATATATTACTCGCAATTCCATGACCCCGGCTTCCCCCAAATCACAACATGACAAGGTGCCAAATTATCTATGGAAAATGGCACCGCGAGGCACTAAATGCTATCACAATTCCAACGACGCTCAATGTAGTGTGGCATCGTACAACTCCAGGTGGTGAATCAGTCATCTTGCGTATCACATTCTAGTCATTCAACAAAAGGGTTAAATTAAACGGATTTTGAGTGAAGGAACGCCAAGCAAACTATCGAGTTCTTATTTCTAAGTATCTTTACAATAAGAACAAAGGCATACGAAACGGATTTCTTTTCATTGTGAAAAGGTGTCAGAATTGACGAGGCTATTTCGTGCTTTTCGATGAATTCGCCATTAAAAGGCCACGTATAGAGCCTACGTGAAACCAGGTGAATAAGTCATTGATCAGCAAGTGTACAAGCACCTACAGATTCACTTAATGAAAAATCAAGAAGAAAAATAAAGATGTTGGTTGTCGAGCAACGGCCAAGAATTACTATCCACGAACTTGGTAGTAAACGCAAAAATCAGTAACACTAAATCTTTCAAGTACTTCTCTTACTGACAAAACGTTAGGTGTTTTATACGTAATAAGTACACAACGCCACGAGAGCTGTCAACATTAAAATGTACCAAAATAAAAAGAATAAAAGAAACGGGTTTTCAATCCTCGACAAAAAAAAGCTATATGGGTAGCTCTTCTTCTACCTATTTTAGTCTTCGTCTGCAATTGCAAGTATTTAACGGTATTAAAAGTAATGCGAGGATAATGGAATGCAAGTTAATGAAATCACTGAACTCCTCAAAATCCCACCTACTCAAATATCTTTTCTTTTAATACACTATTTTGATTATATGTAAGAGTGTGTATGTAGGCTTGTATGTATAAGCTATGTATGTTAACGTGAGCGTGAGTGCCAACTATGTATTGTTTTGTTTGTGAGTGCGCGCGCGAGTTTTTCCAGAGGCAAATATTTAGAGGTTAATGACATCCGTTGGGCTGCCCAACAAAATGTTATCCATCTTTGATGTAGATCAGAATATGCCGTACATTTACAATATCAAAGTAATAAATAAACACATTATTCGATAAGGGATTCAACCCTAAGACTCTGAGAACGTAAATTCTAAGGTCAGAGCTTTTTGCCACTGAGCCAAGGTCAACAGTTTGAAGTCGTAAGCTAACTAGCGACTTCGAACACGTCATAGAAAAACTCGCAACTTTTGCACAAAGTCATAAGTGAATTTTAACGATATACTACATCACATTTACTGGGTTTATAGATATTCAATCAAGGCAAAGCTTGCTATAAGTGATATAACTGAAGGAATATTTACCTATACAATACAGCTGACAACTTGAGTGGTATATATATATATATATATATATATATATATATATATATATATATATATATATATATATATATATATATATGGCGTTTACTTAATGTATATATTAATATGCATAAAATAATGTATGAATGTTGTATGTACTCAAGCAGGCTTGTATGTATAAATGTATGTGTATTTATGCATGAGTGAGTACTATGTATCCCTGTACATAAGTAACTGTCCTTGTA
>JAXCGZ010009463.1:45000-70000 GCA_037179515.1 Halocaridina rubra | reverse complement strand
ATTCCGAAAAGTAATACATTTCCATTAACAAATATTTCGTAGTGAAACTTGACCTTCAATCAATTGAGATATATTTGAAAACATTTTAATGGCCATTTCCAAAGAGAATACACTTTGGTGTATTCGTCCAAGTCTGCCAAAATGTCAACATGTAATTTAGTTTAAGGAAACCTAACTAAAGTCGACAAATGAACTAGGCCAGCTGGATCCCTAACACGGATGCATCAATAAATTATTAGTTTACTGAAACTTGACAAAAAAAAAAAAATGCATAAATTTCACTAACTAGCCAATGTGAATACCTCATCTGGAATGCATCATTGCCTCTATTTCACTGGCTTTTCGATACTTATGTTTAAGGGGGGTTTACACGGTCAAACGGTTCGACAGACAAGTGTTTGAAGTGATGTTCGAACGTGCGAACGGGATATTTGGTCCGCGTTCGACGAACCGTTTGACCGTGTAAAGCCCCCTATAGACCACAGCTGGCAAGGTCGTCCTTCCAGCTATGCAACGAAAAACTCTCGGAGTTAAAAAGTAAAATAAAATGCCACCTCTCGCAAAGTTGAATAATTCACTAATACTTTTACCAGTACTGATTATTCGTTATCTTCATCTTCTTCCACTTTCACGTGGGGTCACTAATCAATGATTGATCTCAAAACAACTCATAAAGTTTTATACCCCCAGCAGAAAAAAATCTATTTAAAGTCGACAACATAATTCGCAAATAAAAACAGCAATGTATGAATACATTCTGATATAAGGTTATCAATGGTATTGGGGAGGAGAAATATTCATATTAAGCGACTGATAAAAAGAGGTAAAGATCGGGGTAATAATGAAGTTTGTTGCCTAAATAATGATTAACAAAAAAATAAGTAGTTAATCTACAAAAGATCTAAGAAAATTTAAGGAAAAAAAAATCAAAATGAAATAAGTTTTCATCTGATATTTGTGCTTACTCTACATTCATAGCTTTCCATCATTTCAATACGACCCCAATAATGGAAATGGAAATTTTTATCAATCAGATACATTACCAACCTTTGTGTGGTTGCTAAAACTATAAATACTAATCGCTTACCAACAAAGATTACAAAAATCCTTTAAAAAAAAAACATCACAGTCTTTGATGATTCCCTTTCGATATGCTATTGCATTAGTCTCATTTCTCTTTTATTACTTATTAAGAAAATGAAATTTACAGAATTAATAAATCGAATCTCCCTAAATCAAAAGTATCCAACAGATTTATGTAAACTTTAGTTTTAAGACCTCATCATATTTAGTGATTACAAGAAATACTCCATTCATTTCACTTACGGGCAAAGGCTAGAATCAGTGTTCAGCTATCTACCAAAAAAATAAATATTATCTCCAAGAGAGTTGTTTCTAAACCCACTCCTCTACAAGTGCGCCCTTGCTGACACATCAATATTATCACTTTTTTTCTTTATTTGTTTCATATAATGCATGAAATCAATAAAATTATATATATATATATATATATATATATATATATATATATATATATATATATATATATATATATATATATATATATATATATATATTACATGTATCGAAATGGCGTAAAATTAATGACCTTTCCTTCAACAAAAATGTTTCCTTTCTATTCAACAATTTAATTGCAAAATGAAAATTTTTTACTTTTCTCTTCCCTATCCCCTCTAAAAAAATTTAATTCGTATATATTGTAAATCTTGTAAAGATGAGTAACCTCTAAAACCCCAGGTAAATTTAAGTGCCCCCGTCAATTATTAGATAAGGTTACTCTTCTTTACAAGATCCTGTTTAATGCACTGCTCGAGTGATATTTTTTTCCCACATGAAAACCCCTTGAATGAGGCGTGAATATGAACTTAGATCTTGTAATAATGATTTTAAATGTTAGTGTCTAGGTCATAATTATATCCACTTACAGATACTAAGTAAGGACTGACCACCAAATGTCAGCTGTTATACACCGAAAGAAGTGTTCTCACAAGTCAAAAAAGTATTCTTCTAAAATAAAGAGTAACAATGAACATTAAGACCCTATTTCTTAAACAGTGTAAACCTAGGATACCATATTGTTAGCTAGACACACAAATGGATTTCATAAACGCATCTGAAGTGGGGTTTACACGGTCAAACGGTTCGTCGAACGCGGTTCGACAGACAAGTGTTTGAAGTGATGTTCAAACGTGTGAACGGGGTATTTGATTGTCGAACACGTTCGTGTTCGACAACCAAATACCCCGTTCACACGTTCGAACATCACTTCAAACACTTGTCTGTCGAACCGCGTTCGACGAACCGTTTGACAGTGTAAACCCCCCTTCAGATGCGTTTATGAAATCCATTTGTGTGTGTCTAGCTAACTAACAATATGGTATCCTTGGTTTACACTGTTTAAGAAATCGGGCTCAAGTCCACAAATCGGAAGATATAGGTGGCAGAAAAATAACCCAATCTGATGTGTATGTACGTATTTACTTTCATCCATCGACTGTCACAATATACTTCAGCATTATCAAACAAATTTGAAGCTTAATAATGAATGTACGAGTTGTATGAATGTCTTTTGATTTATAAAAATGAATATATACATACACAGCGGATTGGATTCATGTTCTGCCGATAATAACAATATAAATGATAATATTATTAAACTGTCCACAGCCACCCAGTCTGTATCTGAATAGAGACCTCTCTAGAACTCTTCATAAGACACCTTAACTCGCTAACATCACAGTCGTTTTCCATCTATAAAATCTATCACAAGCCCACTCTGGCAGTAGTTAAGTCTCTTTATTTTTCATTTTTAAATTCTTCATCACGAAGGCATCTTGGTTGTTATTAAAACACCCTTAAAAAATCTAAACCTAATCCACTCGCATATGCAAGTTATCACACTATTACAAACGCAGTGATAAATATAGCATTTTCTCTATGTGCACAAAGCAAACCGTGATTATTCCACGTATTTAACGAACTCGTACACCAATAAACCTCACTCTGAGAGCTTGGTGGCACTCGCTTCAATGCCAAATGCATCATACATCACTTGGTTTTATGCACCACAGCAAATTTATCACACATTACAATACAAACACGGTGATACTTTCATCTCCGTACTTCATAGTTTTTTTTGACAACAGTGCTCCCCCCCCCCTTCAAACCCCCCCCCCCACCTTTTAGGACATTACTGTGTACACTCGTCTTGTTTCTTTTCGGTATGTTCTTTCTCATATTTACTCTTTTTTTTTCTCTTAAAAGTCTAGATGAAATCTTATAAGATTCAAAGTCTATATGAAATCTTATAAGATTCAAAATTTTATACTGCTAAGCCTCTTTATAATAATAAAAAAAAAATAATGAATATCTCGTATTTTGCTTCCATTGTCGTCTCCTACTCCAGCAGTGAATCGAGTGACAAATATAAAAATCTAAATACATTAAAAGAATCAATCTTCAGAAATGATAATATGGAATGAAAAACTTCCATAACAAAATAGAAATAACTTTTGGGTTTTTCCTCCAAAAAGCTCACTCTCCAGTTTCAGAAACGAGAGAGTAAATTTGTAGATTTCATGGAATGGATCACTCAAAACTGTTTCTAAAGAGTCTCTTAAATGCAACACATTGACATGATCATTTCAGTATATAAGTATCTAAATAAAAGAGGAATGCAATTCTCAGAGTAAGCAAAAAATACAAAATGTACGATTCTATATGACAAAACTTTTGTCATGTTCGTAGTCGTCTAGTTGTAATGGATTTCTTTGCCGTCCCAAAATCAGTCTACATTTCACTAAAATTTCCTATGACACTAACAATGGCATGTAAAAAATAAAGCAAAAATAAGTGGCAAGTGTGTTAAAGTGTTTCAAAACACAGAGGTAGCCTTGGAAAAAGAGGTTCGCGTCGTCAGGAGATATTATTTTCCTCTACATTCACATTTAAACTTTTTTGGGGGGACATTGTGGATCCTATTATAATTTTCACTACTAGTGATTCTAGGTTCATTATGCCCCAGTAAGATATCACAATGCCTTGAGTGGCTCTGTGTTCTTATTGTCTGTTTTGCGTATTTTTCTAAAGATGGCAGTTTTCATAAATTTGTCATATCAGTGGGTTTCACCTATATTAGGGCCTCTGGGTAATTAATAGTAGTGTATAAAAACCTTCTCTCATTAATATGTTCTTCATCATGGTAAGTGGGGTCTGAGAATACACAATTATGGAATAGGAACGATTGATCCAGTCATTTTCTTCTTATTTATATAAGTAGCTATTATACGTGCTCTTCCAATACAATACAATATCGAGAGGCATGAATCCTATATAACATCTGATATTTTAACTTTTCCTTTTTCTCGTGTTTCAAAACTGCTAGCTTTATCTCCCATGAATTCTGACGAAGGACACTGCCTGTGTGTGTGTGTGTGTAGTACTGATAAACGTGTTATGAAGTGTATGGCAGGGAGTGGTTTACTTCATTAGAGAATTCTCAAAGGTAGGCCTCTGTGATAGGTATAATGGTGCTTCTGGAGAGCATTCTTAGTTTTACACATACTGCCACAAATGGCACAACGGTAGGGCTGAGTGATCACATGGCGATCCTCAACGTGCCTCAGGAGGCTCTGCCTCGAGGACAACCATTTAAAGCAATGAGGGCACTGGTGCTGTTGTTGTTGCTGTTGATGTTGGAATTGGAACGACAACAATGATGAAGGACTGGTTGGTGTAGAGGGAGTTGTTGTTGTGCCTGTTCCTGACCGGCCTGAAAAACAAGAAAGAGGCCCAGGTCAGTCAGGTCACAGTGCCAGGCTTCTATGAAAGGAGGTGGCTGGCAAAGGCAAAGAGCACAAGGAAAGAAGACAGGAGGAAAGGAAATAAAAAGGGGGGAAGGAAAGGAGTGACGTGGGGGGGTGGGGCTTCTTATCTGTTGGCCAGCAACAACAGTTCTCATCACACTGAAGAGGTCTTTGCAAAGTAATTACTCGGTATGAACTATGTTAAGACTTACTCAATAAGTACTTACAGCCATTTCAAAAGTGACGAATGACCTTTCTTAAAATGACAGATCCAAAGAGCTTTACAGTTCTCTTACATGCCAAAAGGGTCTTCACGATGGGCTCGTGGCAAAGTAAGGAACTGTCAAGTCATATTTGTACTATTTTGGAATCAAAGGTGGCCAGAACAACCCCAGTTGATATTTGTAGACAATGCCCAACTATATACACATTATAGTTGTTTTTACCATTATATAATTGTATTCTCATGAGACCCTCAAGCGTTTGCTTAACATTCCTTAATCTTTAAGTATTCATTTCTCTCTCTTGAGATTGCACAAGTGACAAAATCTGCTTCAGTATTATCTTCATACACCATTGTTTTCAATAATATTGATAATGATAATAATAATAATAATAATAATAAAGTCTCCTTAAGGACACTTTAAGGTTTTAAAAGCTTATAAATTTCTTAATAATGTCTATCTACATAAAATCTCTCTCATATATATATATATATATATATATATATATATATATATATATATATATATATAATATATATATATATACCCCGAATTAAAAGGCAACAATTTGGAGATTACTTTCGATTTAAAAGAAAAAAACGATCAGAGCCATGATATTCATAAATATCGACAGTACCTCGCCAATTCAATTGTTTACTTTTCCTTCGAGGTCAATATCATTATTTGCAGATTTCTTCCAAGTGCGAGTGTGTGTATATATATATATATCTATATATCTAGAGCTCTATGTATATATCTATATATATATATCGACAGTATATCGCCAATCTCTATATATGTATATATATATATATCTCTATCGAGGTCATATATATATATATATATATATATATATATATAGATATATATATATATATATATATATATATATATATATATATATATATATATATATATATATATATATATATATATATATATATATATATATATATATATATATATACTGGGAATACTCCCAAATAAGACCTAACTAAATAAATAACTTTTCACCTATTTCTCGCATTTCATCTATCTAAAAAAAAGTTTCCACCTCTCATGTCTCCTTGGAGAGCAAAAAAACATCCAATATATATATTTATATAAGAAAGAGGTAGGTATAAATGAAAGAGAAACAAGGTCATTCGGTTGATACTGAGTATTTTATTTGTATTATCTACTGTACAAATACCCTGTACATGTGGGTTTGTGATTATGTAGTGTATGTCAATTTCTTTCTTTTTTATTATAATATTATACATTACATATATTCTATTTTTTTTTATTTATTTATTTACTTTTTATATATATGATGAACATACATTGTGGAGGTATATGACATGAGGTTTTTGCGTTTCCTGGCTGTCTTTGGCACCTAGGCACTAATGTTAGCAGTGACTAAAATAGCAATATCTATGTAATAATTATTATATTCTCTTTTGATCCCTCATTCTTGTACGGCAGTAGGTATCTCTCTCTCATTTTTAACACACACATCTGAATGAGTTTCCCCCATTATCGTACTTAAGTGACAATCTTCCTTTATAATATAAATAATAATAATAATAATAAAATCCTTCCGCAGTTGGAGTAGAGGTAGATTACGATATCCGGAGGACCTGAATAATGAATGAACAAACTTCCGACTGCAATTAGTTGACGCCGTAAAAAAAAATAATAAACATCCATCACTAGATAAACTGGTTTTCTTTAATATAGTTTAAAATTTATATAAATTTCCTAACCACATAAGGAGGAATTGTGGCATTCGGTGAATAAAAAGTCAAACAAATTCTAAAGAAAAAAGTGTAAGTTCCAATCTTTCGATAAAAAAAGTAAAAACGGATTTCTTTATATATATATATATATATATATATATATATATATATATATATATATATATATATATAAACGAAAATCCAATCTTTCAAGATTTCTCAATAATAAAACATACTAAAAACCAATTCCAATCTTCTTACAGCTTAAAACTTTCCATCCTATATCCAAAAATGTTGTGTGAATCGAACTCGAGACCATCACTGTACTGACTTGGAAGGCAGGACAAGCCATGCCATTAGGCGGAGGGAAGGTCGGTTTAAAATAGTCGCTTTATAATATTTCAATAATAATACTGCTACGAGGTAACGTGTGCTCCTATTGACGTAATACATGATGATGCATTACATATATTGTCATTATTATTATTATCATCATCATCATTATAGTTCTGACACAAATACACACATCACATTGGGTAATGCTTTTGATGTTGAGCTAATAATAATAATAATGAAAAACTATAATCTCTTCACGCATAGTAATAATAATAATAATAAAAATAATAATAACCATCATCATCATTATAATGAATAACAAGATGCCTTAAACATCACATAGATTACTGAATAACGAGGTCCGGGAGGTTGAAGTTTCTATCTGAGTGAGAATTGCCTGAGACCATTTCAAACCTGCATGGTGTGTCGCCATACAGATAAATTACACATATTAAAAAAAAAGCCATCAAAGAAGATATAAAAACAAAATGAAACCCAAAAGAGAGCCATTCACAAAAGGGGTTATTTTATATTGTGGACGTGATGCTGGTGTACTCTTGGTGAGGTTTACATGCAATGAAGACGACGAGTGAAAGTATTTCAATAATATTTTGGGTGCCTCTGGAATGATTCTTATCTTCTAAAATTTGGTTTCCTTAACCTAACCTAGCTTATGTATGGTTAGCTTAAGAAACCAAAGAAACAAAATTTTAAGAGATAGGAATCACACTCCAGCCACACCACTTCTTTTCATGTTTTCATTTTTTTCCCCATTTTCTCCACGTGTTTCGTTTCTACTCTTTTTTCCCTTTTCTACCCACGTGGGCCATGTTGTTAGGTTTTTATCTTGACGTAAAGTGCGTCCATTCACAAACACGGCAAAACACAGTTGGAGACATTTTTTTTTTATCGGTTTCAGAGACGTTGACAGTACACGAAACCTTAGATCTTAGAAGTTATTATATAATAACTCAGCGAATGCAATTGCTTTGTAAAGGATTGCTGAAACATTGAGTAACTTTCATGATCGTCCGTATTGTATTTGTGAATATAACTGTTTTGAAAGGATCGCTGATACTCTATTTGAAAATGATATTTTACATATCACTGATGGCAGTGATTTGAAAAGATCGTTGACGCATTTGTGACCGAAGATCCTTCCAAAGGATCGCTGATACCGAATTAACGAATGCAAATATTCGAAAAGGATCTCCGATACATTATTTGAGACTAAATATACTTTCAAAGGATCGGCGATACCCATTAAATAAATGCAAATGCACTGACAAGATTAAAGTCTATATGATAGCATTCACATACTTTTAAACTATAGCTTCATAATTCGTATCTGAAAATTTAGGCTACCTAGCAAGGAATTATTAGCGATCAAAACAAATCTAAGAGTCGATGAAACTTGACTAGTTAACAAAAAGGCTTTTAAGGTATCTTCTCATAACTCATAAGTGATAAAATATTTAATGTAACAATTAAAACTTCTTGGAAAATACAGCGGGTTTCAGGAATCACAGATACTTAATTGAAAATACAATGGATGTTATGGGATCGCTTATACTTTATTTGACTGCAATTGTATTTAGAGATTCGCTAGTACTTTAAGATGTATTGGAATTTTATAAGATCGTTGATACTTTATTAATGAATGGATTGGGTTTAATGGATTCGCTGACATTTTATTATTGACTGCATTTGTATACAGAGCGCTGAAACTTTAAAAGAAAATGCAAAGGATCACTAAGGACCTTAGTAACAAACGCAATAGCTTCTGAAGGATTGCGGAAAATTTATTAAAGAATGCAATAGTGTTTTATACGATCGCTGATATATGTTAAGTGAATTTATTGGATTTTACAGGATCGCTGATATATGTAAGTGAATTTATTGGAGTTTACAAGATCGCTGATATATGTTAAGTGAATGTATTGGATTTTACAGGTTCGCTGATATATGTTAGTGAATTTATTGCATTTTACGTTAGTGAATTTATTGAATTTTACAGGTTCGCTGATATATGTTAGTGAATTTATTGGCTTTTACGGGATCGCTGATACTTCATTATTGAATGCAATGCGTTTTATAGGATCGCTGCCACCTTACTAGCATAGCACATGCATTCCGTTTAATAAGATCGTTGATATTTTATTTGTGAATATGTATTGATAAAGGATCCGCGATACGTTACGAATGGATGTACTTGTTCATAAAGGCAAACCGATATCATTTCGTAAATTGCACTGCCTCCAACTCATGCGTCCCGTCAGGAATGAATGCACTTTAATAGAAACATGTTTCTTAACATATACGAACATGCTACAATAACCCTGTAAAATACATCCTTCTCCATCTGCGTTTTCTGTATATGACATCATTCTACATCTGAGTTCCTGTGAATGACATCATTCTAAATCTGCTTTTCCTGTAGTTTATATAAATCTACATCTACTTTTCCCTGTAAAATGAATAGTTCTACATCTGCTTGTCATGTCTTTTTATAGGCGACGGTATATTCCTTACTCCTCACCCCAACACGCACACAAAAAATATGAATCCTGAAATCGCAGGAATGAAACATTTCCAGCACTTCCCTCCCTTACATCATTAAGAAATTCCCTAAAATGGTATTCTCATTCTCTCTCTCTCTCTCTCATATCAAGACACACTAATAAAATAACCAATATCAAAATGCAATGGATGCGATGGCAAAATAAATTATTTATTAATAAATACACCAAAAACTTTCATTATATACATTTTCAACAGAAGCTGACATGCATTTACACAAATAAATAAATAAATAAAACCCATTCATTATGTACATCTAAGAGAGCTACTGGGGTTACGCAGTCTAAAATCTTTAATAATCAGATAAATCGTGTATATCTGACAAAATAATCAGCATCCGCGCATTCATTCATTAAAAAAAAAAAAAAAAGATTAATTTAATCATTTGCTCAACTTTCATGATCTTTTGGATAAGAAGAAGACTAGATTTCTAGACATGGAACATACCCTCTTTATGACGTATATGATTAATAATGATAAACATGTTTCTATTAAGATAAAAATCCGAGCAACATGGCAATTTTTGACATTGGAAATATGGGGGGATGAGACTCCCTGAGATCCCCACTAACAATTACTTCACTCGTAAGCCAGAATAATAGACGATAGTGGCACTCAGTGCCATCATTATCGTGACAACGACCACAAACCAACCAGCAATATAAAAAAAAGAGTCCATCTATGTAGGTTAAACCGTCGCTCCACTACACAACCTAGAATGTACTTCTGTCTCTATAAAACTAATCAGGTAATATCTGTAACCACACTAAATATTAGTGCTTTCCTCTTTTTTTTTTAAGAAATAAAAAAAAAAAGGGATCCTTGTGATGTAGACCCGTTCACAACACACTACAAATTCGATGGCATCGACGCAATATGCATTCTTAACACTAATCTTTCTAAGGTTAATGGCAAGTATGCAGCGACAGCAGCAATTTTTTCTACAATACAAAAACAAAAAACACAAAATAAAACAGCACCTCTGGTACGCTGAACTCAAAACAATTTGTAGTTTTTGTCGCGTTCAGTTCTAGACCTTTGGTTGTACTCTTATCTCGCATTCAAATTTCAATTCACACACGAGCAAAAATAAATACATCCAAAAATATCTGAAGCTGCCATTTGTGGGCCTAACCATATAGAGAGAACTCGACCCAAAGTGACTGTTTCTTTTTTATTTTATTTTTTAAATGAATACCCAGCGAGTCACTCTATGGGTGTTACTTATAGGAGATCAAGGTAATTGTGCGTGGAAGCTTAACGCTACCCATAGGAAGGCCTTTTCTTGTGTTTTAGAAAGACATCTGCTTTGTAGGTTTTGTTGTGGGTGCAACAGCTTCCGCATGGTCAGGCGTGTAGGCGCGGGTCATCACGAGCCTGAGAGGTGCTGCTAGGAGCATTAGCAGAGGTAGAAGGGTTCGTCTCACTGGCAGTCTTGCGGTGATAATTACTCTTGTGTACTCGCAGCGTGCTCAGGTTTTTGAATGAGAGGCCACAAAGATCACATTTGGCAGTACCCAAGCCTGCGTGCTGGTCCCGTATATGGACCTTGAGATTGTACACATTACTGAATGTACGACCACAAATCAAGCATTCAAACCGGACCTGCCTGCGCTCACGCACCAGGGGGAAAAAGCCCAAACCTGTAACGACAAAACAACACCCTTTACTAACTACTGCCATAGGACAGGAGCAGCAGCATGATGTGAGGGCATGCAAAGTAAGATGCAGGCAAGTCAGCAGGCAGCAGGCAAGTGGACTACTCAAAGTCTACAGTCCCGTGACTTACTGGCAGGCATGCTCTCTCACTCTACTGAAAGTTCCCTGACTGACACTTGCCACCAACCTCCTATTATATGTAATGAAAAAACAAAGTACTGCAACTCTATCCAATCCACCACTGTTCAATAGTTCAAAAAAATAAAAAAATAAAAGGCTGAACACTCCAACTTTTACGTTAAAAAATATCAAACGAGAACCACAAGGAAAAGTGTAAATACCGTATGACTACTACCAAGACATTTCTCACTAATAATACAGGTGATGCCTTACAAGAGAGAGGGACCAATACTACCACAAGGCATTGACAAAGAGGCCGGCTTTAGCTTTCAACCCGTATACCAAGCTTAGAAGCCTCTTGTTTTCATCCTTCTTCAAATAAACTCTGAATATAACACATCTTTTTTTTTTTAAGTCGCGCATGGACTTACACAGACCATAACCATACTCTGTACAACATACTCATTCTACAACATCCATATTCACCCAAGGCCTTGGTGTTCACTCATTCTTCTTTATCACTGTGCCAAGACCCATTTCAGAAAATACACAACAAGTATCATACAAAAATAAAAAATTAAAATCTCATAATAGCAGTTGAATTAGGATACGAGCTTGCAATTTCTCCAAGCGAAATAAATAATTTGTGTTCCTTTCTAAAAGCACCATTTCATGCATACATCTAAACTCTCACTGTCAGCTTTATAATGAAGCACTTAGTGGACACAGTTTGCAAGCATGGCACTGGCCAATCCTACGACATCCTGAGTGAGGAGGAGAGGGAAGAGGAGGTGTTGTCAGTTGACGACTTTGCTGCGGTGATGTCTCTGTATATGCATCCTCAGGCCCGACTGGGTTCTTGATACTTTATCACACAGGGAACAGGGAAAGGGCCCATAGTTGAGATGAGCGTCTTTTATGTGCACCCGCAGATTTCCAATAGACGTGTACGTTTTGCCACAGTACAGACAGTGCATGAAGTCCATATAGGAGATGGCCCTGCCTGGAAAGAGATGGAAACCTTAATGTAGAGGTTGTGAAGGAGTAGGATGATGGGGAAGGAGTGGGTGGTGCTGAAGGTGTCTATGGTTGCGATGCATGTGTACACGGAGTCCATTTACACTTTTTGAGAACTTGTTGCATAGGTGGCAGATATAAGGTCCGTCCGTCCCATGCACATCACGGATGTGAACACGTACATTGGATACACATGAGAACACTTTGCCACACTGCGGACATTGTGGGCCCACTGACTGAAGTTGCTCACTGACAATTGATGGCGGAGGCCGGCCTGCAAAACGAGAAGACACTGCTGAAGGGAGCTGTGTTTCAGACACGTAACTTCACAGTCTAAAGCCTGCAATCTTCTGTCTCAGCACTACAGCACACACATAATCACGACTAGAAGCAACAATTATACAGTGCTCTGCTACATTCAGCTATCACAAGCTATTATCACTACTATTCCACCCCATGTCCACCACTGACAGACTACTACAGTTGATGTTGTTGTTGTTGTTGTTCACTGGTTATCGTAACGCCTGTGATTCCTGTGAATGTGCACCCTCAAAGCATTCTTATTTTTGGCCGGCTTGTTGCAAATGGGGCACCAGACTGGGCCACTTGCTGTGTGTATGTCCCTGATGTGGATGCGCAGACTACCTGCGCAGGAGAATAGTTTCCAACAGTGAGGACATGGCAGGCCCGAGGATACAACACGGCCTGGAAAGAGACCAAAGGCCTTCTTAGTCTTGCAGATGGGTTGAAGCTGGGTTTTAATTACGATGATGTCTCTGGATGTGCATTCTTAACCCTGACTGACTCTTTGAGGGTTTATTGCAGTGGGGGCACCAATACGGGCCACTATTGTCATGGATGTCTCGGATGTGCGTGCGCAGGCTGCTAATGCACGAGAAGGTTTTCTTACAGAAGCTACACACAACGAACCCAATGTTTAACCTTCCTGTAAGAGAAGACAAGGGACTCTTATTGACTGTTGGAGGTGGTAGTAGGTGTGTGGTAGTAGTAAATGGTAGCTGCTGCTGTGGGGGAGCTAGAATGATTGTTGTAACCCTTCACCTTAATGCCTGGGTGTTGCCTATAGGTGTGCGTCAACAGCGAGTTCTTGGTACGGAACACTTTATCGCACACCGCGCATCTGAACTGGTAATATACACCCGAGTGCATGTCAGCTATGTGTTTTCGCAGGTTACTGCGGTGCCTGATAATTCTACCGCAATAAGGGCAAAACAGGCTTGAAACTTCTGAGGCCAGGCTGGGCCCTGCAAGTGCAAAAAAAAGTCCCACTTAGAAACTTCATAATGACAGTAACCTTCATTTTTCGTGTGTATGTGTGTTGATGACACAACAAATATGGATTAACTAAGTGAATGATACACAAAGATTGGTTTTCTCATCCATTTAATTGACAAAACTTACATGACTTTCACATTACATTTATACAGTACAAATAAGAGTTATTGCATGTACAATTACATCACAGGATAATAATCCTTTTTAATGTCATCAAGGACTAGGAAGTTTTAAGATTGCAAATTGTCGAGATAAAAAGCACCAATTGGGAGACCAATTTCAAAACTGCTATCGAAAAAAAGTATAATTCTTCGTTTTGCCTATATTCACACTGGTTGTAAGTGGATCCTCTTTTAACATCATAGCTTACAAGCTATTTACAATTGCCCTGTAAGATCATTCACAAAATAAATATACTGTAAACTGCTGCCATTTAAGTGATAAAAACAGTATATATATATATATACAATTGACAATCGCTGAACCAGCTTATTTTACAGAAGGAAACCTGCCATTACGAACAATAATGAAACTTTCCCCATCTCGCTAGCTGAAGTCTTTCATCAAGCTTTCCATTTCTCCCTTTCACTCATTCACTCACTCACCCTCTCTCAAACACAGTTCCAAAACTCCCCCCTCCGCTATCCACCCTATACTTCAAGTTACAATGAAAAAGAAAAAAAAAGGAAAAAAAAGCAGGAGAAAACTTTCTCTTCTTTATATTTAAATGGGAAATGTAAACAGTCACGGTCCCTTTCTTTCTACTTCTTTTTCTTGATCATGTCACAGACTTTGATGGCCGGATGTGTCTCTAGGAGGTGTTTGGAGAATGAGCGGCGGCAAAATGTGCTAAAGTCGCACACGGTACAACTGTAAGGCCGATTGAAGCGCACTTTGATCCCTCCTGAAACGGTAGGAAAAACCGGCAATCAGAGTCTGAACCTCCAACAACATGGCCTTTCAAGTTTTTTTTTTTTTTTTTTTTTTAAGGTGTTTACAGCATAAGATTTTGTTGTTGTTGTTTTTTCTTATTCCTATTGCTTTGGGTATTGGTGTTTTCTCGTGTGTATATTGTTTAGAGTACAGGGATGCATGTGTATTTGTGTGTGAATGTCTTCTTATATATATATATTTTTAAAGTCCCCATAATCATCGAGTTTGTAAAAGAGCACTTTTTTTGTGTTAGCTTCAACGCATTTTAACAAGAGATTCCATCCTTGGATTCTATAATAGCCTGCTTCTGTCACTTTGTTTTAACTGGTTATATAAAAAAATTTACTTTTTCTTCTTTAGAAGTTTTTTTTTTTTTTTTAACTTTTTAAGAAGTTTTTGGGATAATTGCATGGGTTCTTAAGTATTGAATTACGAAAAACAAATAAATAAATAAAGATCTTAAAAGAGCACAGAAATTCGATTTTCCTGCATGAGGCACATAACGAGACTCGGGCTGAAAACCTTCGTCAAGATAAATATGCATGTCAGGGTTGTTGAGATTTTTTTTTATATAAAAAATACTTTTGCTTTTTTTTTTTATAGAAAAGTTTCGGGATTGGTGTTACTTGTGTCACAGTTCACTCTACACAGGTGCAACTGCCATTCACCTACCTGCTTCATTAAAACAGCAAGCGCTTTTGGTACAGATAAAAAGACATTTTTCTTTACTAAACGTTTTTACTAATTAATTCATTCTCTGACCGTTTTAGTACTAATTATGTCAACATTTTAACATGAAAAAACTGTTTTACTAAAAAGTCAAGATTCTTATTTAAAAAAAAAGAAAATTCCTTTGATTTCCAAAGACGAGTCAATAATAATGATAAAAAACAGCAAATCTCTCTCAGTTTGGATTCTGCAATGATAATTGTCGTACTCGCTGTTTTAAGGCAGTTGCATGAAGAAGCATTATCGGCATGACCATCATCATCATTAAAAAAAAATATATATATAAAATACAGTGTGACCATGATGACTATCATCCGATGATACTTCCTTGTCCTTACTTTCTATATGGTTAATGTAATGGTATCAAATGGACACTACAACCCAAACACCATGAATAATCGACAAGTCAATAATAATAATAGTAATAATAGCAATGTTTTTAAGATGATTTTTTATAATTATTATAAATAGCAATTCATCATGTTAATCATTACTAAAAGGGATATTTATATGTAGTGTTTCAAAGGGAATTCAGAACCAACATCCATGACTTCCTACAGCCTTCTTTTGGTTTATTTATATATATTTTTTTTTTTACTTTTTTTTTTTACCAATAAATACATGGGATATAACATGACCACACAGTGAAATAAATACGTATACAGAAATCAAATAAAAAAAATAAATAAAAGAATTGACTAAATAAAATGACAAAACCTTTTTAATAGATAAAATGCTAGAATGAAAACTGAAGACTCGACTAATGAATAGAGCACAAGTAATAATGGTGTTTGGTAATGGCCCAACCATAAGCAATGCAACAAAAACAGACCACAAAGGATCCCAAAAGATAAATATATGTATAAAAAAGATAAAAAGAGAAAATTCTACGATAAAGTAGATAATATGACGAGCCTTTACTCGAGTGGGAATATGAGAAAATATATATAAATAAATAAATATATGGCCAGCCCCCATTCTCTTATGTAAATATATTGAATTATATATATATATTTTTTCTATTTTTCTTTTGAAGTAAGATATGATGAATAAGAACAAGAAAAGAAGAACAATAACAATGACCACCAATAAAAAAAAACTACATCCTAAACTATGCAAGACAAGAGGAATTGATTGGGCCATTTTTCAAGAAAAATAACTACATCAACATAAATAATATACGTAAGAACTAAATATTATAATATAGAGCACTACAATATTCAGTTCATACCATATGAAATACCAAGCAAATATACTGTATAGAAAGGGGCATCATGGTACACTAAAAACCACTACCATATATATAACCATTCCCATGGCAAAGAAACTGCCAATTTTACTATGGGAAAAAAAAAATACGGAATGGTTGAAAGTTATGTTTTTGAGTGTACTAAACATAATGCCCATTTGCAAGTTGACAAAAAGGTTTATAAAATATGTATATATAAAATCATTGGAACGAATGATTGAAAACAGACGAGTGTACTTATGAAAGAACTTTTATTATTCATATTGTGGAAGCTTGCAGAGCTTTTTCTTTTCTCTAATGAACTATACGAAAGCTTTCAATTATTCATTTTCTCATTGCAGTTATTATATTCAGTTTGACTTCGATAGCTATAATAAAAATTAAAATAGATAAAAATACAATTTTGACTTCGATAGCTATAACAAAAATTGACATAGATAAATACAGATTTTAAATCGATACTGGAAAAAGAAAAAAAAATCTTTCATCATCTAATACATATTAATAAATATATCACAACAATGAGCTCTCAGTGAGAAAATAATTAAATATAGACACCAAAATGTAACTTCCAAATAGAAGGCACTTATATGAGAGAAAAAATATCTTCTCTCTGGTTTTTCAATCATTCGTCTGGACCTTTACAGTCTATTAATCAGCATATAATATTTTATTGAACAGCTACTTATGTAATTTTAATTTCATTAAAAAATCAAAATTGTTTAAAGGGTGAAAGCTTAATATCTTGGGGGGGGGGGGAGAATGGCGTGACTGGGAATGAAGCAAATGAGAATTAAGCATGACTTGGAATGAAGAAAAAGAGTAGTTCTAACGAACTGGAATGATGCTACAGGGACAATTACGTGTAACTTTGAATAAAACAAGCGACAACTTATTAAAACTTGGACTGAAATAAAACTGAGAATTTCACGTAACTTAGAATGAAGCAAAAATTGCGAATGACACGCCCCGTGAACAAAAGTTAAAGCGAAAATTTCACGTAAATTGAAATGAAGCTAAATTAAAAATTCCATGTGACTTGGAATGAAGCAAAACAATAGTCCGTGACTGAGAACGAAGCTACAGGGTTAATTTCACTTAAATAAGAATGAGACTCAGGTCAGGATTTTACTAACTTGGAATGAAACAAAACGGAGTATTTCACGTAAATTAAACTGAAGAATTTTTTTCGCGTAAACTGGAATGACGCAAAATTGGGAATTTCGCGTGACTTAGAATGAAGAAAAAATTATAATTATAAGTGACTATTTCTGAATTTAACAGTAGAAAATCACCTGCCTTGCAAAAAAAAAAAAAAAAAAAAAAAAAAAAAAAAAAAAAAAAAAAAAACCACGAGTGTTTCACGTGATTTTCAATAAAACAAAAGTGGGAATTTCACGTGACTGCTACAAAGCGAAACAAAATTTCACGTAACTGGGAATGATGCTAAAGCGAGTATTCCATGAACTTGGAATGGTGTTAAAAGTATTTCATGAACAAGTGAACATGTCATTAAACTGGAATTAAGCAAAATTAGAATTCCACGTGACTTTGAATGAAACAAAAAGTTGAGAAATTCGTTAATTGGAAATGAAGTAAAATTGATAAAATACACACGACTTGGATTATGTTGAAATGAGTTTTTCACGAGACTAAGAATGAAGCAAAAGTGAAAATTTAACGTGACTAATAAAGCTAAAGTGACATTTTCCCGCGACTTAGGACACAGAAAATTTGAGAATTCCACTCAACTAAGAATGAAACAATATTGAGAATCTCACGTGATTTGAAAGGAAAAAAATAAGGGAATTTAACGTGACTTGAAATGAAGAAAAATGGAATATGACACATGGTTTAGAGTGAAGTAAACATTTTCAAGCGTCTTGGAATGAAGAAAAATTGAGACTTGCGTGACTTGGAATGAAATAAAAGTGAGTATTTTACCTGACTAGGAACGAAGCAAAAATTAAAAAAATTGTTATCCGGAACGAAGCAAAAGTAAAAATTTCATGTATCTAAGAAATAAATATAAGTGAAATTCACTTAACTTGGTGTAGAGAAAAATAGGGAATTTACCGTCAATTAAAAAAAAAAAATGTGTGTGAGATTTTTACGGAACTTGGAAAGAAGCTACAGTGAGAATTTTACGCAACTTGGAATGAAGTTAAAGTAAAAATATTAAGTAACTAGCAATGAAGCTTAAGTAAACATATGACGTGACTTGCAATGAAACAAGTGAGAACTTCACGTGACTTTGAAAAAAGCGTAAGTAAAAATTCACGTGAATTGGAATAAAGTGAAAGTAAAAATTTACGTGACTTGGAATAAAGCGAGTCATAATTCACGCGACTTGGAATAAAGCGAAAGTAATAATTCAAGTAGCTTGAAATTAAGTTTTCACGTAACTCTGAATGAATTTTGAGAGAATTATAATTAATATGGAATGAGGCTAAAATGAGACTTCCTTACGACTTGGAATGAGACAAGTAAGAATTTCACGTATCTTGAAAGCAAGCTAATGAGACTTTCACTTAGAGTGAAGCAAAAATATTCATAATCACAATATAAGAAATGACAGAGGATAAAGGCAAGTCTCACTCCCTCTATCTTAGATAATATTAATTGACCTACAAAATAATTGAGACTTAGGACTTTAAAATCTAATGTAAATTGCCATCCCGCACAAACTTAAATGGCTTACAGATAATTTACAACCACGAGAAACGCATCGCATTTTCCTTCCAAATATTTTATATTCATCCAAGAGAGACTTTTACAACGAAAACAAATTCTACTACTGGAAGCAGAACCTATAACGAAATACGACTTCAAAAAATGTCTTGAACGTTTGGAAATGACCTAAACATAGAGAGATTTTTAGGAGGAAAAGGGAGACCTGGATAAGGGTTGGGGGAAGGGAGGTGGAATCAAAACAAATAAATCAGTTTAAAAGGTGGGTTGATTATGATACAAAAGAGTGAATCTGTATAAATGGAGTATGTTTGTTATGGCACAAAACAAATAAAAAAAACAATATACATATGCAGACTGTGAAGGTCCAAAAATATCAAATTATAGTTGTCATGATTTGTGTACATACCTTGGCTGGCATCTTGACTAGCAGCACCTTGTGACATAGAAGGACCCGGCAATGCCGAGATCCCAGGAGGAAGGCCTGGGAAAGAAACGCAAAAATAAAACAATAATTAATATCATGAACAACAATGATAATCACTCATTATTATATATATATATATATATATATATATATATATATATATATATATATATATATATATATATATATATATATATATATATATATTGCATTTTATAATAAATACAAAATTTTAGAATAAAACAGAACACATTCAAAGATAAGTATAATATTATAAAATCTAAGTTAATTTATATGATCATAAGAGATATAAAGAAAATATACATCATATAATCGAATCAATTCTTCACTGGAGACTACAATAGAGAGAGAGAGAGAGAGAGAGAGAGAGAGAGAGAGAGAGAGAGAGAGAGAGAGAGAGAGAGAGAGAGAGAGAGAGAGAGAGAGAGAGAGAGAGAGAGAGAGAAAATCTCTTCAAAGGAAATTGAACTCAAGCAAACATAGTTATCAAAGCTATATACTTGAATTTGCTAAACGGTACCACAGCATTAGTTACATCACTGCGTTGCTCAGTGATAGAGCTGGCGTTAAGAAAGGTACCCAGCCTTAATCCCCTTATAGTTCCAATCCGTCAATTTCCGCCCTCATTCAAATAGGAACTAATTTTGACATATATCGGTAAAATTCATAATTAGAAATTACACGGTGTAAGAACACCGCCGCATACAGTTCAAACTTTCTTATAACCCATACTTTTTTTTTCTTCGTCTCGGTGTCATCTTGGTGCCCGGGCCCGATATGCCTGTCCCGGGGTCACACTCATATAATATATAAGTAAATAAACATGACATACAGTGCAAAAGCCCTTCGGAATTCTGAAGAATATAGCTCGAATATAGTGCCTAGCTGACCCCCACCCACATAAGTGCCTAGCTGACCCCCGCTACAGTAGGCCCAGTGAATACATAATTAGATCAACGGAGCTTGTGGGAGAACAGCATCCTTGAATGATCGTGGTTTGTTGGTCTCTCACACAAACATATATATACAAAACTACCTCTGACCAGGATTCGAACTTATTTTATGTCAATTGTGACCAATCTGCAAAATTATGTGACCTATACTGAAGCTGAGTGCGTGCGTATCCTTTGCTCTTCATACGCAAGTATAAGTACGCAATTTAAGGCACATTATATGCAGTTAATATGAGGCCCGCCGTAGCGTAATATATAGTGCTCGATTAGGGAGGTGACGGAACCACGATCGAGTCCACGGCGGGGTGTTAGGAAGGGCATCCAGCCTTCATTCCCCATATTTAATTATTTTTTTGACCGTACTAAAACATGCTTCGTAAATTAAGTTTTTTTTTTCAAAAACAGAAAAACGAAAAGAAAAAAAAATCTACTGACGAAAGAATGTGGGAAAAACGGAAAACAAGAATTTTTCTACGCATTTTTACAATATGGGATCGTTTTGTAATGAGAGAGAGAGAGAAATCTTAATATAATAAACACCGATCGGAATAAAATGTGCTTCATAATATAAAATATATTAATAAGATATGGAAATAAAATAGTACAATAAATAAATATATGAAACGATATATATGCAACACATGTAGACTAGACAGAAGTGGGGGGGGGGGGGGCGAGCTTTAGAGCAAAATCGAACACAAAAGTTCATGGCAAAACATATAAAACCTTAAGAGACAAACTAAATATCGCGAAATATATGAAAAACATAAAACAAAACTGATAAATATATTACAAATAGGCAATAAAAATAGAAGAAAAACGCTACAGTAGATAGGCAGAATATAAAAAAAAAAGTTAAATAAAATATAACGAAAGACAATACGAACGAAAACAAAAATTTATTTCATATAAAATTAAAATATAAAACGTGAAAAAGAAAAAAAAAAGATGGTTTAAGTGAGGATAAATACCATAAATACATTAAATGATAATAATGAAAAATAAAAGACCACTGCACAATTAAATCTCCAATCGCAAGAGAATGGACACAGATTGGAGTTATAAGGGGATAAGATTAGACGCCCTTCCTAACTTCCCGCGGAGGGATTGAAGCTGCGAATGTCAGGTTCGTCTCTTTCAGACTTGCGAGTTCACCACTAAACTACCGCGGCCCCCTCCCCATACATAGCACATCATTTCTAAATTTTAACCTAAGTGGATTAGTGAAATTTGCGTTCAGACTTTCAAATCAACTAAATACAAAAATTATAAGAAAAAATGCACAAAACAGTAAAAAAAAAAATTTATTAGTAACATTTACTTTACCATAGGCGAAACCTAAGGAAACCATCTTAACCTAACCTAACATTTTTCTTTCCAAGGGTTTGTAAATACTGTACACATTGACACACACGCACCTAACTAGTAGGCTGAGAAGCGAAACTTTCTATCCTTTACGAAACATGACTTCGTGAAGACATTATTTACCCAAAGACCCCCCCCCCAACCAACCCACCCTTAATGATGCACTCAAAAGCTGTATTTCTAGGGAATACCAGTACTCCCCCCGCCCTATATTTTATTTAACAGCAGAAATCTAGTACACAGCCCAGCGTCATAAAAAAAACTTACATTAAGAAGCTTCTATCAAGAATATCTAAACTTAGGATATAATCATTTATCACCGTTAACGAGTAATGAAATTGATCTATCTACGCAATGTCAACCTCATCTTTTTATTTTTACTATGCCATGAATTTAACATAAAAAGGAAGTTTATATCATGTGTTTAAATTACTACATTATTAGAGAAACACTAATGTTGAACAGCCTAAGACGTGAGGTAAGAGTGTTCCTATATACTCTATTATTAGCAGATTATTGAATGATGAGATTATGATTATTACTATACTAAAATAATAGTTTCTTCGAATATTAATAAAAGAAATAAAAATTAAAAGGTATTCATGTTGACTAATACATCCAACGCACAGCAGCAGAAAATAAGATAAAAATGACCACACACAGGCCAAATCTGCAGAACACGAGACGGGACTGAAACATGACTGGAATAACTCTGCCTTACAATAATAATGGGCATGTGCCTCTGGAATCAGTAGAGGATACGAGTTGGAATAGCTTAAGTTTTACAATAAAAACAGACAAGAGACAGGAATAAGTGGCTATGTGCAATAAAGACATAGTTACCCCCCCCCCCAAAAAAAAAAGTAGGGAGCATATGAGTGAGTGACTTGGATGATGAATCCAGGCACCAGGGAAGAAAATTATCTCAACTCGGCGTCGCCCCCTAGCCCGGGTCAACGTTGGGGAAAGCATCCAAGAGCTGTCTAAAAACAACACTCAATTCCTCAGCAGCTTTTCCCATAATCAAAGGGGGTTGCTGTCTCTCAAAATGCTCCTGGAAACTACTCTGGCTTATGTTTTACGGTCGGCTGCCATTCCAAACAGACTTTTCCAATGCCACGAGATAGAAAATAGTAACTAGATGAGCTAGTTTGCTCTTCCAGTGACTGGAATCTCGGTACGATTACGTTGAATGCAGAAAGGACTAACAAGATGGACACTGGAATAATTTCTGAAAATCATATGAACTGGAATAAACAAAGTAGCTAACGATTGAAAAATGGAAGAAAAAAACTGGTCATAGACCGTAAAACCACAAAAAGGGTCCATGGAATAAAAAAAAAGGGATATGAGTGTGTGTGTGTGTGTGTGTGTGTGTGTGTGTGTGTGTGAGAGAGAGAGAGAGAGAGAGAGAGAGAGAGAGAGAGAGAGAGAGAGAGAGAGAGAGAGAGAGAGAGAGAGAGAGAGAGAGAGAGAGAATGTATCTTATAATGACGTGAAAAACTAACGAATATTAAACCTATGTAATAAATGCAAATTTATTACACAAAAATACGCACATGGAATAACGATGTAACGAAATACATGTCTACATAATACAGTAAGAATGTCAAAGGGGAAGAAAGGTCACAATTAATTATAAAAGAGCACGCATATTCATACATTAACTAGCATACATTAAGCATTAAATATTAATTCCAAACTTATGTCAGACCATGAAGAATTATGACCAAAATTCCAAGTGGGCCAAAAGTAGGCACTGAGGAGTAGCGATTATATGGAAGGGACTAAAGTTGACAAGTTCTAAGTAGCACTGGGATTAAAGGGTAGCGAACATTAGGATGAGCCCGATGAAGGAATACATTTCCCTATGTGGCAGTGGTATTAAAGAGCAGCGATCATCAGGAAAGGCCAAAAGTAGGTATAGAGCTCCTTAAGTCGCGTGAGTATTAAAGAGTAAACAAATTTTTTCTTTTATATAAACCGGTTTCTGATGGCCTAACTATCCCTAATCCATCCCTCCCCCTCTCTCTCTCGGGAGAGAAACGGAGCGCAGACTACCCTATCTAGTGATAGCGCTCATAATCGGTGATACAAGTGTAAAAAAAAAAAAAAAAAAAACTAAAAACTGACAAGGTGACTGAAACTTCGTGCTATAGTCCCTGTAACTCAGCAAATCTACTGAGCACACCATCTGACATAAAGATGTCAAAGGTGGCATCACTGCATTTGTTTTTCGATATATGTTAAAATATCCCGTTCTACAGAGGTCATGCTTGACAGATAATGAATTGTCACTGAAGAAGAAGAGTAAATAAGCAAATCAATCCCACGAATGAAATCATGTCCTCCAATTCCAGCATATCAGGGTCTTGGGTATTCGATGTGAGTTAAAATGTCAGTTCAATAACTGCCATACTTAACAAAAAAAAAAATTAATGGTCGCAATTAAACGGGCGCAAAAAATAAAAAATAAAATAAAACACCACCACCAATGAAAAAATGTCTCCTAATTCCGGGTTAAAGGTACACATCCCATTAACCTATGTACCATCGATGCCAGAATAAAACTATACCAAAAACACAGTTTTGTGTCATAATGCGTATCCATTCGCGTGGGGGTAGATATACGGATATTGTGTCATTTGGGGATTAAGGCTCAATGACATTCCTAACGCCCCGTTGAGGTATCCTACCCGGGATTGTCATTTCTCGACTTGCGAGTTCTACTGGAGCCCCCGCGGCCTAACAATATAAATCTGAGGGTTCTATTAACCTTTTCGAACTTATTCTTCCATTTCAGAAGAGTAAATTACGATACAAACCATATGAGGAAACACTTAACATATGGATATG
>JAXCGZ010009463.1:0-40000 GCA_037179515.1 Halocaridina rubra | reverse complement strand
CGTTTTTACGTCACGAAACCTTCAGGGGAAGGAGTTTGATTTTGGCAGATGTGCTCGTTATCTTGAGTAAATGCTCTAACTCCAGACCGTGGCGGGTCGCAAACCCTCGAAAAGACGAATCCACGTCCCAAGCGTTACCATTATGCAACGCGACTATTTATCGTAAATAACTATGTAAATAAATAAGAAAGTAAATCAATATTACTGCGGAGGAGTCGACTTAAAAAAAATAAATAAATAAAAAGACACACGTATCCCAGACCGGCTGAATCGACTGAAATAATTTCCCCATTTAATGTTTCCAAATGGAGAGGGAGGATACAGGCGTATTTGAAACCGGGAAACGACGAAGCTATCAATTCTGGTTCGATCCCCGCCTCTTAGCTTCAGTAAGAGGGCATCCAGCCTTGATTCCCTTACAGAGCCAACCTTAGGTGTCCTTTCCATTCCAATCGTGAATAATTTATATATAAAACGGCAAGCAAGCAAGCAAGCCCCCCCCCCCCTAAAAAAAACACACACACAATCTCTCTCTTTAAGGAACTCCAAGTACATTTAAACCAGAGAGAATATGAAACAATAGTGAACCCATTACCAACCTTTTCTGTG
Source organism: Halocaridina rubra (assembly GCA_037179515.1). Lineage (NCBI taxonomy): Eukaryota > Metazoa > Arthropoda > Malacostraca > Decapoda > Atyidae > Halocaridina > Halocaridina rubra. Next base: position 39,391 of record JAXCGZ010009463.1, on the reverse strand, counting down.
CCCTGCACCCCTAGGAAATTTTGGATTATCAATGGCACCCCCTACAAAAGTAGCATCACATCTGAATGTGAAGAAGTTCCAGTTTCTGGCAGCTGGATAATGAAAAGGACACAAACCACTCATTCTCGCAGGTTGGGCACAACGGAATTACTTTTTTTTTTCTTTTAACTAGAGATAGTATGAAAAGTTTCATATCTGGCCGCTGGATGGGTGATGACTCGAGACTCATCACTCAAAGAACACAACAACCACTCTTTAGCCCGAATTCTTAAACAGTGTATACCTAGGATACCTTATTGTTAGTTAGCTAGACGCACACAAATGGATTTCATAAACGCATCTGACGCGGTTCTGGGTATAGCTAGGATCCCTCCATGGGGGGATCCTAGCTATACCCAGAACCGCGTCAGATGCGTTTATGAAATCCATTTGTGTGCGTCTAGCTAACTAACAATAAGGTATCCTAGGTTTACACTGTTTTAGAATTCGGGCTAAAGAGTGGCTATTGTGTTCTTTGAGTGATGAGTCTCGAGTCGCCCATCCAGTGGCCAGATATGAAACTTTACATATTCTCTTGTTAATTAATTTACACAGAACCGCGTCAGATGCATTTAGGAAATCCAATTATGTGTCTAGCTAACTAACAATATGGTATCCTAGGTTTACACTGTTTAAGAATTCGGGCCTTTGTCGAACCCCCAGTAATTCAAAGTCGCATCTCAGTTTAAGAACCCCTGTTCTATTCGGATTTCAATAAACATGTAATTTTGCATATTGACGGTAACATGCACCTGACCTAACCACAGTGCCAGAGTAGGTTACATTAGGTCAGGCACAGATTACAGTTAATGTGTTCCATCGGGCACTACAAATTGATTTTACTAACTGATCGCAACATATGTAAATGGCATTACGCGACAGATCTCAATCTATCAGCAAAATGAAAAGGGATCATGAAACTAATATCGTTTCCGAATCACTGGTTCAGTGGTCATGTTTCATGCGCTACGCCAGTTTTTGGGAGCGACTGTTCATACCAATGCAAATGGTGCAAAAATAGACAAATACCAGTCAGTTCAATCTTAAGAGGATTTTTCTAAGCAGAATAGCGATGAATGTTTATTAAGAAGGGCATTTTTTATTTTTATGAGTTTTATTATTAGTTAACAAGAATTATCATTCAAGTATGTATATATATATATATATATATATATATATATATATATATATATATATATATATATATATATATATATATACCGTAACTTATTATACAATTTAGTTTGGTGATCAAAGACAACGTGTTTAAGGCAGATCAGATGATGAAATAAAGCCCAAGACGGTCCTAGACAGAACAGTGAGTAGCATCTCTCGAGACTTGACCAACATTAAACACCTTTAATAGGAATGAACTTGAAATAAGAGCTAGTGGGCATATACCGAAACGTGACCCTTCATCTAATTATGAACAAGCACTCATAATCAACAACTCTTTATGGTGACTAAGATATGTGGAGGATAGGCAAAGAATAAGTGAATTGGCAGTAAGAGGAAAACAACAGGCATTAAGAACACGCTCTCAAAAGAACAGCATAGAAAGAGAACGGGTGGATCCTGGCACTGAAGGTGAATTAATTCAGGAGAAGAACAGGAGGATACAGGCAAAGGGATAAGAGAGAAATATAAGAAAACACTTTAAAGTGGTCAGAGCAACTGTCTCTGTAAGTTAAATAGATTAGGTAGAGGATAGCAAGCTATAACTACTTTACCACTTGGATATGCCTATTTTGCTTCATAAATCTAACCGCTAAGAAATGCACAATGAAGTAAGAGCTAAATAAATAAAGGAATTTACTAAATATTTCTTACAGATACAGTTATTAAAATTATGAAATGTAAGAAAACCAATAAGGGAATAGCTCGATAATTGACAACAAATGAGTTGGAAAGGGATAAGGGAGAGAGCCCGATCATTAATGACAAATGTAGAAAAGTACGAACAAAAAAAATAAGGGAAGTTGTAGTTCGATAATCACTGTAGCAATGCACGGAATAATTCGATAATTATTGAAACTGAAGGCAATGTACAAAATAAAAAGATGGGAAGATAGTATGATAATTCATGTATATAATATATGGAGTAACAAAAATTAATTAACAAAGCATACATGATTAGGGATCAGTTCCACTGATCTTTATTTTGAGAATTCGCTTATTTTGCTCAGACTTTATATATATGAAATATTTATGCTACAAATTATTTTTAAAGCCGTGATTGTCTCTTTAAAAAAATATAGCATTACAATCTCGAGGGGTTGCGATAGCTCAGTAGTAAAACGCGTGAGACGAAAACTCCAACTAATGCGAGTTCGATTCCGTCGAGATGCATAAGAAGTATTCACTTCCATGAAAACTATCAAAGTAATAGCTTTACAGACTAAAGGGCGGTTTACATGGTCAAACGGTTCGTCGAACGCGGTTCGACAGACAAATGTTTTAAGTGATGTCCGAACGTGTGAAAGGGGTATTTGGTTGTCGAACACGTTCGACAACCAAATACCCCGTTCACACGTTCGAACATCACTTCAAACACGTCTGTCGAACCGCGTTCGACGAACCGTTTGACCGTGTAAACCGCCCTTAAGTCAAAACCTGGAGTTTTTCTTTTTTACTGAATATGGGGGCGTGTGTGCTTGACATTAATGCCGTTACCATTCCTGAACTGCGACCCACAATGATCAACTGAACGCTAGGTGCCTGCTTATACTGCCAAGTGAACAGAGACAATTGGGACAAGGACAAGAGAAACCTATTCAACATGCTCTTTCTAGTCCATAAATCGAACCCCAGATCATTTGTCTGAGTCCAGTGTGCTAACCATTACATCACGAGTCACAGAAACATGTATATTTCATAAACGGCACTTTCGCCGTGGGTTACCTTTTTTTTCCCACCGGGACAGGCAAAGAAAACTGACCTCATCGGGCCAGGGCACCAAGAAAACATAAAGCAAAGTTTGCGGGGTGATCTGGAAGCATAAGAACGATATGTCTTATGCGCTAATTAATGTTTGACTTAAATATTCCTTCAAATATACCCACAAGCTAAGCCACTAACCAACTACGACTGTCGGACCACAAGGAAATGGATCCTTGCCCACTTACTCTGTGGGCGACGCAAGCAGGGTGGTGGTGGAACACTGTGGTAGCCCTTTATCGCCAAAGGGCTAAAAGAAGTAATTGAGGTGAACTAGTTTCTTGTGAATGTTTATGCTCTGCCACCTTCCTTAAGGGCGCTTTACACGGTCAAACGGTTCGCCGAACGCGGTTCGATAGACAAGTGTTTGAAGTGATGTTCAAACGTGTGAACGGGGTATTTGGTTGTCGAACACGGAACGTGTTCGACAACCAAATACCCCGTTCACACGTTCGAACATCACTTCAAACACTTCTGTCGAACCGCGTTCGACGAACCGTTTGACCGTGTAAACCGCCCTTTACAAGGAGGATTTCGGCCACAACATGCGCAAGTACTACTCCGCAATAACGATATATACTGAATGCATGAACGACTATTGTTTATCATAAAATTTTTCATAACACTATCTACATTCTACAGATGACCAACTCCAGTTTATGAAGCAAAGGCCCTAACATACACGCGCTACACATCATGGGTTCGATCCACGCCACGGAGCTTTAGAAAGGGTATCCAGCCTTCATCCCCCTGTAGCATCCACCGGGTCTCTGTGCATCCCCCTTCATGGGATCTAATTCCGAAAAAAAAAAATCTTATCTAGCACGGATTTTGAGCTTAGCATAGCATGACGAGTCATTTTACACACACACAAACACTAACTGGAATTGTTGTCCCACATAAAAGAGCAGTATTAGAATTCCCCTCACTCGGAATTCTAACGAATAAAAACACTAATTAGGATGTTTCTTACCACTCCATTGGGAAATTTCATGGGAACTTTCAGCTTCTATGTCTTATTCTGTGCTTTAAAATACAGAGGGGATTCCCAGTCCCGGCGATCCGCCCCACTGAGTCGACTCTTGTAACACGCAAGGGATCAAGGAAGTCTTCTAGCCCCTCCCTATCTATCTATCTATCTATCTATATATATATATATATATATATATATATATATATATATATATATATATATATATATATATATATATATATATATATATATATGTATGTAATCAAATTCTTTGCATAGTCTTCCTTTAAAGAATAAACTTTCTTCCTTCTTTTAAAAGCGATGGTTGGCGTCTATCCTAGTGAATTAAGCATCTCCCATAGAATGTTGAATTAAATGTCCAGTTTCCTATTCCTATGCAAAAAAAAAAAAAAAAAATATATATATATATATATATATATATATATATCATTTACTATATTTTATGCAGGTTCTTATAATAACAGTTATTACACATCTGCAATATTCTCACATATCTAGAGTACCTCTCTTACTCAGCATTTTTTTTAGTTTTCCCCTCCGGTTCCCTGTCGTATCCCAAAACTCAACTAAATGGGATGGAGCAAGGAGACTGGTTCCCCCCCATTCATATGTTCCTCCCGCGATGTCAAGGTGTGCTCTGACTCGGCAATCCTACTTTCAAGGGGGAATTACGGCTTTGTAGAGAGAGATAGATAGATAGATACACAGAAATATATGAATTAACCAAATAAACCTTTACATTAATTTTATAATATATATATATATATATATATATATATATATATATATATATATATATATATATATATATATATATATATATATATTAATAAGAGCATACTGGGTAGGCAACATCCCGCCAATTTAGTCACCCATTACTTAGTCCCAGCTCCGAGCCCCTAGCTATCTTTTCCGTCCCAGTTAAGGGAATTTTAATTTCCCAGTCCCAGCTCAGTTGCCTATTTTTCCAGTATCAATTCCGAGTAGCTCATTTTTCCAACCCGAATTTAGAGCAACTTATTTTCCGTCCGAGTCAGTTTTTTATTTTTTTAAATCCCAATTCCAAGTTCCTTTCATTTTCATTCCCACTTCCGGAGTCCCTAATTTAAGTGTACACATTAATTCGCTCTTATCGCGACCCATTTTCCGCGTGATTATGTCATGAATATCGAAATTTATATTTTTCTTTCTACTTTTTTGTAAAACCAAGAACCTTAATGAACGGAGAGCAGATCACTCTATACTGAATCTTACAATGTGGTCACACTATTAACTCTAAATGTATCATGCGAGCGAGATAGATAGATAGATAGACTGTATTCATCTTACTGAAGACAAAAATAACTATTGCAGATTTTACTACTAGAAGCTATGAAAAGACACTACTTAAAAATAAGTAGAATAAATTCGTGCGAAAAATTCTGCAATTATCTTGCATTGGTCTGTTGCTCGACTAAATCGGAGAGATTTCAATGCTGGCATACGACACTAAAGTTCTCAGCATGGCGAGCATGCTTTAAAACGGTGCTTTTCAACCTTTTTGTACCCATGGCCCACTTCTGGCATCCCTAAATATTCATGACCCACTGCCCTTCAGAATTGTGTAATGGTGATCATTAAATCACTATAAAGCATATTCAAAACACTGTAAATAAATTATGTGCATTATAATCCAAACCCAAGTTACACCTTTTCATTTATGATATTAAGTTTAGATGGCTGTGCCCCCCCCCCCCCCGAGAACTTCTCATAGCATACAGGTTGAAACCCACTGCATTAAGATTATGATGATGATGATAATAATATTTTGTGCGGCACAGCGATGGGAAAAGAAAACTGCTCTCATCGGACCCGGGCACCAAAATAAAATACAGAGAGAAAAAGATGGGGAGTGTTGCGACTTGTCACGTTGTGAGGAGATAATAGGAGACGTGTAACGAATACGCTAAGATATTTGGTGTTGATGTACGCCTGGGAAAAGGACCATAACTGAAATTATACCATAATACGTGAATAGAAAAGATGCTATGCTTTCAGGAAATTCATAAATTTTTTTTTTCATACCAGAAAGAAGAAGAAGGTCTAAAAAATATATCTCTTTATTTCAATACAATTCTTCACATCCGACAAAAATGTCATCGATGCATAGAGGAGTTTACGAAATCTTAATAAAATTACATAATTAAAAAACTATATAAACGTCCGTTCAACGAAACATGAAAAGAGGAGAAGCGAAGCTACTCTATTTCTACACTTGGGAAAGTAGACGTGGTTGTGGACGCCTCTTTTAAACGTTCCAGGTTCGAATCCAGGCAGTATGAGGTGCTAAACTTGGAATAATTTGATAGCTTCATCTCTTTAAATAATTATTATTAATATACGGCATCGATTGAGGCCGATACACAGGGATTCCAAATATACGAGAGAGAGAGAATATTGGGATATTCCCAATAAAAAATGTCTTAATAATCAGAACTGTAATCGCAAACAAAAAATCACTCCCATAATTGACCTTGTCGACTCAAATGGGGGTTGGACAAAGAATGAGACCTCGACTTATAAAAGGATCAATTAAGGTTAGATGCGGTTTATACCACGAGGGGAGATCGATCTCCAGTTTGTCATGTATGTCACTTCCTGATTCGCGAGCTCTGGAACAGAGCAACAGCGGTCCCCTGTCCATTTTTTTTTTTTATAATATTTGATGGCAATATTTATTTAAAAAAGTAAAGAAAATAAAAATATAATCGATATTACGGGATATCATGAGTATAAATAACCCCGAGAAATCAAACGGTGAGGGATAAGGTAATATGGTCTTCTAGAGAATGAGTGCTTTGACTCAGCCACCCCATTTACATGGGGGGGGGGTAGGCGCTTTGTATAACAGGAGGATTTCGACAGTTGAAAGTTACTTTCCCAAATATTCCTATGATATGAAGGAAGGGGTTGAGTGGGCTCGCTAGTGAATTAGTGTGTGCTTTGACTCAGCCACCTGCATTACAAGGGGAATTAAGACCACTGAAAATAATTCCAGATTTTGCTGATCATAATGGAAAGAAATGGAACTCTGAAGTATGACATACGCAGATTTCGGCAGTATGAAGTTAAATTCCAGATGATTATATATCCAGATTTTATCAAGTGAATATTTTCTCTGTTATTTTCATATATTAGCTAATAAATTTATTAAAAGAATAGAACTTGTACCCCAATACTGCATTTACTTTGAAAATACTCTGGTTCATGGATATTACCCTACAATCATATTTCATATAAGTAAATAGGTTTTATTTCCCGCTTAAACTGGCTATTGATGCAGAACCTTAAATGATACACGCTACAGCAGTAATTTGTGTAGTTACATGTAAACAAGTAAGCAACTGCAATAACGTGGACTACAAATGAAGGTTATATATATAATAACGTGGACTACAAATGAAGGTTGTCTAATAAAACCCTAAAAAGGTATAACTATATACAATATGTATTTAGAATACAACTAATTGTTCCCTAAAATTTCGGTAACTCATGCCTCCATAAATAATAATAATAATAATAATAATAATCCGTGTTGAGGTCTTCCTTTACTCATCGTATTCATATGTACTTGAGAACTGTCAAAATGCCCTAAAATTCTTCGCTCATAAAAATAAATTCAATTTCGCCATTTTGACAGATACCTTGAAATTGGTCAAAATCCCAGATATTATTTGTTCGTAGAGAATGTCAAACTCCATTAAAAGAAAATAAATACGCAAACAATATTAAAAATGCCCGAAAATTTTTCGTTCAAAGAGCAATTTACTTAATTCGCCAAATATAAGACAATATATTCAAGTCAATGTCCGAACAACTGCCCCCTGGAAAATTGTCCTCCAAAAAGTACTTTTATACACCATTAATTTAACAGTATATTTTTCTTATTGACTTTGTTATATTGAAGATATGGTTAGGTTAGGCAACACTTATAATCATAATGACATATTCTACGTTTTTATTCACAGGTTAGGTTAGACAATATAACACAAGTTACGATAAAAAAAAATATATGATAAAAATACTTCTTTTGGAGGGCAACTGGCCAGTGGGTAGTTGTTCTAACATCATTCAAGTCTTACTAACGTTAAGTGTGAGATAGATATACTATAATGTACATTATAAAATACCTCAAATTATATTCTTCTTTGATAAAATATGCGTCAGTATCACCATTTTCTATCAATATTTCATTCATACTACTATTCAGATATTGCAAAATAACCAAAACAAGCTCTCTCTATCTCTCTGACACAAGATTAACACAACCTTCAATTTACTCCCCAAATCAGACTCAAAACGTACTTTTATCGGCATTTCCCCATGTTTATAAGGTGTTAAGGGGGGGGGGGGTTTACACGGTCAAACGGTTCGTCGGACAAGTGTTTGAAGTGATGTTCGAACGTGTGAACGGGGTATTTGGGTGTCGAACACGTTCGTACGTTCGAACATCACTTCAAATACTTGTCTGTCGAACCGTTTGACCGTCTAAACCCCCCTTTACAGTGTTACACTAGCCTCTTAAACAGCATTGGCTTTGGCAAAAAGTTTACGGTCGAATTCGATTCCTAAAACCAATTTCATTGAGCAGGTCTTGGGACAGGCACCAAAGCTCAATAGCTCCTAGCTTTAAATCCATATATTCAAGTCACACCTTTTCCGAAATTGAGTATTAAATAATATTAGATATTCTATCAAGATGATAATGATTATGATGATGATAACTATAAAAATAAAAATACCAACGGTGAGTAATAATAATAATAAGCATAAAAATAAAAATACCAATGATGAGTAATAAAAAAACAATAATTAGCTCCAAACCAGATACCCGCGAGTATGTATCTTTCCACTTCCAACAGAGCTTGAGGGTATACATTGGTTCGCGCCATGGGTTTTAACTTCTTTAAAAGGGGGTTTACATGGTCAAACGGTTCGTCGAACGCGGTTCGACAGACAAGTGTTTGAAGTGATGTTCGAACGTGTGAACGGGGTATTTGGTTGTCGAACACGGAACGTGTTCGACAACCAAATACCCCGTTCACAAACACTTGTCTGTCGAACCGCGTTCGACGAACCGTTTGACCATGTAAACCCCCCCCCTAATAGGAGTTCCAGACGAACCCCAAATTTAAGGCTAAAAGAAACGGTGCTCGTACGTAAGCCACCAATAAATGCCCTGAATATTTTATACTACGAGTATATATAAAGTTATTTATTCCTCAAAGGCTACATATACATTCATACTTAACAATGGTCGCAATCCCCCCCTTGTAAAGGGATGATCGAGTCAAAGCACACAAACATTTACAAGGCCCCAATTCAAATCAGTTACTCCTCTTAGTTCCATTGCGATAAACGCCCGATTTCTTAAACAGGGTAAACCTAGGATACCATATTGTTAGTTAGCTAGACACAAATGCACTTCATAAACGCATCTGACGCGGTTGTGTATGGCTAGAATCCGCCCCATGGGGGGATCCTAGCAATACACAGACCCGCGTCAGATGCGTTTATGAAGTCCATTTGTGTGTCTAGCTAACAATATGGTATCCTAGGTTTACCCTGTTTAAGAAATCGGGTCTTTATCGCAAAGGAACTAAGAGGAGTGACTGATTTGAATTAGGGCCTTGTAAATGTTTGTGTGCTTTGACTCGGTTCTGTGTATGGCTAGGAACCCGTACGGGATCCTAGCCATACACATAACCGGGTCAGATACGTTTATGAAGTCCATTTGTGTGTCTACCTAACTAGCAATATGGTATCCTAGGTTTACCCTGCTTAAGAAATCGGGCCAACACCATTACCGCACTGCTTGGGTCGTCCATAGGACAAGTGGGTAAGAATCTTTTGCCACGAGTCCCGACAGACGTAATTGGTTCATACCCACCGTTTCATCTCAACACACACCCGTCCCAGTAAACAACACTAAGCAGGTGCGGGAAATCAATTTGGCCAGTGTCACCTAACTATACACACAGGCTATCTATAAATGAATAAATACATATATATGGACTAAATCATGAAATCATCAAATACAATATAATCAGTATAAAAAAATCATATCTCCCCCCTCAAAAGAATTAATAAAAATTAATACATGAACAAATCTAAACTGGAAACAAATTGCAGGAAACGAATAAAATTGTAGCATTTCTTAAAACCAACATATATATATAAAGAAAAGCGATTAGACGACTTTTACGAAAATAAACAGGACTGATACATTATTAGTCACTACGAAGGTTGGTGTGTGTATAATATATATATATATATATATATATATATATATATATATATATATATATATATATATATATATATATATATATATATATATATATATATATATAGTCTCCGTGGCTAAATGGTAGCGTCCGCGACTCTGTGTCGGCAGGTCGAGGGTTCGCGCCCCGTCACGGACTGAGGTTAGTAAGGGCATACACTCAGGGTAACGATTACATATGCCAAAACAAATCCTTCGCAATAAGGCATCCGTCCTAGCCCTTAATAGAAAAGGGAGTTCGAGACGTAAAACCGAATCATATACTGCATATATATATATATATATATATATATATATATATATATATATATATATATATATATATATATATATATATATATAATATATATATATATATATATAAGAGAGAGAGAAACATTATCACATTGTAACTCTTATCTACAGTCTCCCTAAGGGTATCATTGGAACTACCAAGTGTTTCAGTTCATTATGAAAAGCAATTTCATGAAGAGAAAACCAACAGACGCATTGATAAGCATAAACCATGAATAGCAAAAACAACCAATATAAATTGAAATGCCACACGAAAAAAACTTTCTTCCAATGGGATGCCTGCAACTGCCTCTAAAGACAATTGTCCTTCGATAATATTAGAGCGAGATACATCGTATAATTAAGAAACAATGCATAAAAAGAAGTTCAATGACAATTCATTATTTCATACTTGTCCGGGTTAAGTTAGGTAAAGTTGGGTTAGGTTAGGGCAAGCATAGGCAACCGACATGTTTTTTTGTGTAGCTTTCAGAGATTTTACAGCTTACTAAAACCAATGGAAGGATTCCACCTTACTCTTCAAAGACTGCAATCTAATCTTTCATTCCAATCTTTCTAATCTTTCGCGACAGAGCATTGCTTGTGTACCAATAATTATAATTATTTATAATAATGCATATTTTTTCTCTTCAGATGTATACAAAAAAGTAAAACAATTTAAGTAAGAATATTTTAAAAATCATAAAATGGTATAAAAAAAAAATTGTCGTTGGAAAAGTGACCGTGTGTTCCTGACTTCATAGTAATCTGCAGCCGTACGAAGCAATTAAATCATTGATACTATCCAAAAAAACAGATACAACAATTGTCCCTTAGGACAAGTGCCCAAACCTTACCTAACTTTACTCAACCTAACCATGTGTGAAATAAAATTGTTCACAGTGAAGCTATTACTCACTGTTTCGTGATAAGATGTGTAATTTTGATGCATTTTGTTTAAGTGAAACCTAATAATTTTTTCCATTAAAGGAAAGCTGACATTCATTTAAGACAACACCAATTTAATATAAGAAATACTTAAGTAGCAATATTACGAGCCAGAGAACTTGGTAAATACTTTTCATCTGATAAAATGAAGGTAATTGAAAATAAGCGGTTTTAAACAAGGCAGTTTTGAACAAATGCGGTAGAAAAAACAAAGCCTACGAAATACATAGAAATAAATAGTGTACTGTTGTTATTTAGAATTTAAATTATATTAAATTTTATGGACAGTCCCTACACACACACTATTAAATAAGTCCTGACATTATTAACTTAGAATAACGTGGTGGGTTATAACCCCAATTACTGCATAATACAGATTACTCTACTAGTATTTAGTACTTTTGAATAAAATAGTCATTCGATTACTACTGGCTTCGTCAAAGGGGGTGTACACACTCTCCTCAAGAACAACGAGGTTTGTATAATGACATATCTATGGTCTCTCCATAAACAATAAATAGAAACACTTTGAGCTAATGGGTTTAGCTTTCATTAATAATAATAATAATAATAATAACACTCCATGTAGTGATCCCAGATTGGAAACTCGGCAGTAAGAGGTAAATCACTGGAAATTAAAATTCAATCCAGTAGAAGCAGCATCAGCAGCAGTAGTATATAAAATTATTATTATTATTATATTATTATCATCATAATTTTATTTTGAATTAACTTATCATTATCAGTTAAGTTTCCTCAAGTATTACTTATGTACAAGATTACAACAGAGTCGATAACATATGCACAAATGCGCTCTCTTTTTAAATGGAACAAGTGGAGTAAAAAAAAAAAAAAAATCGAAGTTATTAATTAGTCTAATTTTTTAAAGATTATTTCCCTGTGGATAATGAAACTCCATGAGTCTCTAATCATAATTATCGTCTAAGAAAAGATACTTTACTGATATTTATGAAACATTACTATTACAATCATCACTATTATCACTGAAATAATCAATAGACGACACCTCCCTTAAAAACAATAACAACCACTAACTAGATGATTCTCTTTGCAAGATCTGCAGTACTTCATACCCAAACCATCCTAACCAGATTATAGACGTTAGAAAGTTAGACATTCATGTACAATTAAGAGTATGAAGTCATCCCTTGGGTAGTAAAATGAATTGTGCTCTCATCAACAATGTTTTCCGATTAGAGATAGCAATACTTATACAAAATATAAACAATATTAAGCATCTGCACGTGCGTGCGCACACATGACATGAGATCCAAACAATTTGTATTTTGACGTGTATGAGATAGGGCGAGTCCCATTCAGCGGATGTACGTTTAGAAACTGTCTGGAAAAAAAAAAAAAAAAAAAAAAAAAAAAAAAAAAAAAAAAAAACGCCCTCTACAATAAAAATTGTAACTTCTTAAATTTGTGGTAATAAAAAAAAACTTGGCATTAATATTATTCTCACGTCACATCATGATTTACAAGCGATTTTTTTTTTTGGGGGGGGACAAAATAACGGAATCATCTCAAATTAGGAATAATGACCCTAAAAGCAAAATTCTCTAGCAAGCATTAATGTCCAAAGGTTATGTAAATAAAAAGTATTTTATTCTGACATATCTTCAATAAACACGAGAAAAGAAATTTCTTAAAGACTTGCGGCTCATTCCCAAATATATATATATATATATATATATATATATATATATATATATATATATATATATATATATATATATATATATATATATATATATATATTGAAATGAAACATAATTCTCTAAAAGTTTTACTACACCAGTGTTCACTGAAGATATGTCAAGAGCAAAATAATTTTTATTTACATAACCCTATATACGATATATATATATATATATATATATATATATATATATATATATATATATATATATATATATATATATATATATATATATATATATATATATATATATATATATATATATATATATACAGACTCCGTGCTTGTCTCCTGCTGCTGTAGATTGGATTAATTTCTATTTCATCTTATAATCTTTGCATATATCTTTCGACATTACACAAACACACTTTTATTACACGGTAGTTTTTTTTTCTTTATTTTTTCTATTCTATTAAAAATACGAATTATTTCCTATCAATATGCATAGTCATTATGAAGTTACTTTCGAAGTTTTGATTCATTAACAATAACAATAATTGTAAAAATGCAGTTTCATGTTATTTCGCTTTAAATTTCTCCCACGATACTGAGTCATCAAATCCCTTTAAAGTACGCTAATCTAACGATATAAAGGCATTATAATTATTATTATTACTATTATTATTACGGTGTGATGTAAATTCCCAAAGAGTAAAACATGATACATATTAATGGCCCGATTTCTTAAACAGCGTAAACCTAGGATACCATATTGTTGGTTAGCTTGACACACGCGCTCATTTGTAAATGAAGGTTTTTTCAAAAGAGGCTTACATAAAACAAAGCATATTTAAAAATACAGCAGCACTTCACGCTATAGAAAAGATTATTATTAAAATATCTCAATATTTTATTGACTTCAATACACAAGGAAATATATATATATATAAAAAAAAATTCCCCCTGTACATAAATTTATAACGGATAACGACTTTCTTGTCAAAAGTATGCAAATGCCTTCCTTATAATTCCCCAAACACACACACACTCCTACGACACCATGCACCAAAAGCTCACAAATGTATTCTAGGTCCATGAGAAAATGGAGTGACATTACTACCACCTCCGTTAAAGCTCGAACGCTAAATGATAATGTTCTACCCAAGGACTCACATATCTGATAATGAGATCATACAATACAGAATTAATATTTACAACGCATGGTACTCCAATGTTTTGGCATTTTCTTTCCTATTAATTTCAACATTGTTCTTGGCGAAGCGCGTTTTCAACATTTTTCTTGGCGAAGCGCGTTTCTTTTCATTTATGGAGCGTTTTTTTTTTCTTAACTCACTCTTTTATCCCTCAAGCGTCTTTAGAGAAGATCTTTTCTTAGGGGAACGGACAATTATATATTAGAACAATTGTTCCCAGGAGACATGCCCCTAGAAAAACCCCTAACTCTAAATGCAAAAAGCAGACAAGTGTCCCTTGTGGTTAAAGTGGAATATATTGGTAGGGTTGAGTTAGGTAAGTAAAAGCTAGGTTTGGCTTTGGCAAATAGCCATTAACTTTAATGAACAATAGGTCAGGCGTGAAAAAAGAAAACCGTATTTTATTGTCGATTATTAACTTCCTTTGTTGAATTGTTTATCGTTCCTATTTATTTTAATAGTTTATAATAATAATAATAATAATTATTATTATTATTATTATAATAACAATAACTAATAATAGTAATTGCAACTACAGCTATTATTACAAAAGAGAGGCACTATAATGCTAAGACATTTTATGTCAGAAAGAGTCAACTCCACTCCCACCACGATCCAAATATCAAATATGTGACTATCAACACCACACACTTGCGTGCCACTACGCAAGTCGCACGTGGCACATAGGACGTGTCACGCCACTTATGTGCAAAAGATTTCATATATTTTCGGATGTTCGTTTTTAACCAGCGTGCCACTCTGGTGTGAAAGTGGCTTTAAACTGCCGTGAGCCAATTGGACACCCTGCAGAACACATTCAATCAGTGCCCATTAAGATGAAAAGCGAAAAAAAGTGTAAACACCAAACAGCTGAGCATGTACCGTCAGCAGCAAATATTACACACACATCAAGTGGTCATCACCTCGATTATTTTTAATTTTACTTTCTTATTCCCCTTTTCGCCCCCTCTTTCGGGGTTGTTCCCCTAAGGCTTAAAAGAGTACACTATTTGCCACACCATCTCTTCCCTTCCACTCTGTTCTATCACACTTTCTCTTCCATATCGTCAGATCTGAATTTGGAAATACAAATCAACTGAACAGTTGGACGAATATCCCAAATACCACATGTACAAGTGAAATATCAATTAAAAACAACAGGTTTATCATTTTTTTCCGTATGCGAAACCGGAACGAACAATGAAAATCGCCCCCAATGGACCCGGGCACCAAGAAAACATAAGGAATTAGAAAGAGGGGGTGTTGTGACTTGTCAGATATGGAAAAATAGTAAGAGATGCGTAACGAATACTCAGAAAATGCGGTGTATTTGTAAGTATAGGAAGAAAACAGTAACCGAAAGAAGACTTAGCATCGAGCTGTCCTGGGTAGTCCTATTCAATGCCAAAAGACATTCAGTTGTATTATCGCAAAGGGCTACATCCGAAGAAGGGTAGATTGATATACTCCGATGTTTCCTCTTTTTCCTTCACTATCAAAATAGTCTGATTCGTCAGGTCAAGGATTCGCGGCCTGAGGTTAGAAAGGACATTCCCTCAGGGTAACGCCTACACTTGTCAAAATCAATCTTTCGAAAAAAAAGAAGAAAAAACGCAGTTTTGGCCTTTAGAAGAAGACAGATTCCGTAACGTAAAACCGATAACACATACAAAAACACACACACACACACACACACACACACATATATATATATATATATATATATATATATATATATATATATATATATATATATATATATATATATATTTCTGAATATAAACAACAAAATATAAGAGATAATTTATCGCTTCTCAAATCATTATCCGGAAAATGGAAATCAACAACAAAAAATTTAGATAATTCAGCACTTTCCATAAATGAAAATAATGACAAAGATAATACATTTTTTTTAATAAAACTGAAAATACAGATATAAAATTCTTATAATAAAATCCAGAGCATTACGGTTTCACAATCTAAATCTTTCCTTGGTGTGTGTAAAAAAAAAAAAAAAATAAAAATAAAAAGGATCCTTTTTATACCAGAAGCTGAACTCTCTTTATCATCCCAAACATTTCCATGCTTTTTTTTATTGTAAATTACTAAGTTACTTATTCATATGACGCAGTGTACTTAAACAATCATATTATTTTGAGAGACCCAGTGTGGTGTAATGCCTAATTGGCTTTTAGTGGTATGCTATTGGAGAGAGAGAGAGAGAGAGAGAGAGAGAGAGAGAGAAAAAAAAAATAAGTCTCGGTTTTCGCTTTACCAGAAAGATCCGGCATTACCCTCGTAGTCTAGTTTTTTTAAATACTTAATAGTGTAGCTTGCCAGTTTTATTGAAATCAATACACTCAACCTATTAAAGGTGCGGCACTGCACTGATGCATAACATAAAAGCAAAAAACTCAACCTTCCAGCTGAAGTTAATTGAAACTTGGAAATTCATTCTCAATGTCTTAAGATCTCGATATAATTGTCAGTAACAAAAAGTTTTAGTAGCTCTCAAAAATATCAATAACAAATATGGCGATATACAATATTTGAAAGATCCCTAAATTAAATAAATGTGAATACACGACCTTTGGTTCGAAGATCAATATAGTATATATGTTGTTCTTCCCCGAACAGTCAATTTGCTATTATTAAATTTACAAGAATAGGTATCCATTTTTCCGTCAAGAGGTACAGATAAGAGCAATATTAAAGACAGTATCATGAAATATTAGCGTGGACAGAAGAGGAAGTGTTCTTGAATCCGACATGAGGGGAAGAATAAAGGTCAGTACCATTTGTGAATTTGGAAAGTAGAATAACTTGACCTTTGACACAAATGCCCCTTCAAAATTCAATATTAAGAACTACAGATTAAGAGTTTAATTTTTCCCATCTCATCTAATGCCCATTTAACCTAACCAAACCCAAACAATATAAATCACTTCTAATATTACCAAGGGACAATTACAGTATTCACTTTTGCAATGGGAGTTTGGGGTATAAGTTCGTACCTCATGAGTACCAATATTCAAATGGGATTTTACAAAATAGAGTAATGAGACTTACATTCATTAAAGGAGACATATTACCCATTCAGAAACGTCATCTGACGGTGTCAATGTAAAAAAAAATTAGTCTCCAAACACAATTGAATGATTTGCCATAAGAAGTTATGTTTTTAACACATTCATTTCTGTTCATTGACTGCATATTTTTTTCCAATTAATAAGATTAAAGCATACGTAGACTAAAAAAATTATCCCTATAGAACATTAATTACATGTATTCAAGAGTACAATAAAATTAAAAGATGAGTGAAAACTCACTGCTGAAGAGAGGTGCAAAAGAAATGGTTTGTTTTATCTACAGAAAAAAGCTAAGAGGGTTACACAAATACATATAATACATACTCCTGACAAAGCCTTTTTTTTTTTTTTCCTTAACGGAAGTTTCACTCATGTTGGTTCCAGTGAAATAGACTTTTAAAAAGAATCAACATCAGTGACACGTCCATTAAGGGAAAAAAATGTTGGATGTAAGTTCGAATTTTGTATTAGTAAAAGAAAGAATACCATATTAATATATTTATTCACGAATCCAAAAGCGACACTTCTAGTATCTACACATACAAAGGGTGACACAGGGGGGTGTAAAGTGGGTGCTATTGCAGCTTAAGATCAACCTCATGATCTGATGTCAACTGTACCCCAACCTAACCTGGTTAGGTTAGATTGGAGGAACAACAGACAAAGAGTTGGTGAGGGAGAACTAATACTACGATCGCAGCGTCCAGTGTTTTTATCTAAGAGACATCACATTATTGGGAGGGGGAGGGGGACACAAAAAGGGTGATAAGAAATCATCTCTTACTGTAATCAAAATGCGCTCTGGAGAAGTTGAGGGAATTCTTGGGAGCACTGTGGCTTTCAGAGGGCCTGTTGTGGTCGGGGGATGATCCTGGAGGAATGAGAATAATCATGGAAATAGTCAAAGGGAAATTATGGAAAGATAAGAGTCAAAGACAAGATATTATTAGCTTTTCAATATAAAAGATAAATGTCTTTCTCAATGCTTAGTCAAAAGCGCAAGGAACGGTCATAATTGAGAAAACTCTAATGAAATCGTGTACAAAGTTTATGAAACGAGATTTAACTAATAAAAAGTAATTACGATCATACAAAAAGGCAATATGGTCATATATAGGCAGCATTATAGAACCAAATACACAGCAATAATAAATATATATAAGAATGAAATTACTTTTCTTTTTCCTCGGAGGAAATCCAAGAGGAATATAAATGAGATTTGGAATAAATCCCGAGGGACAAAAACACACTGCCACCCCTACCCGTCAAGTTACGGGGTGGGTGTTTTTGTCCTAGGAGATTTTGTCGTTAACCTAAGGCCGCTTTCACACCAAAGTGGCACGTCGCACTTGCCACGTGGCAAGTGCGACGTGCCACTTTGCTGTGAAAGCGGCCTTAGGTTAACGACAAAATCTCCTAGGACAAAAACACCCACCCCTTAACTGGACGGGTAGGGGTGGCAGTGTGATTTTGTCCTTTGGGATATATTCCATATCTCAATTATATTCCTCTTGGATTTCCTCCGAGGAAAAAGAAAAGTAATTTCATTCTTATATATATTTATTATTGCTGTGTATTTGTCCTAGGAGATTTTGTCGTAGACCTAAGGCCGCTTTCACACCAAAGTGGCACGTCGTACGTGGCATGCCACGTGCCACTTTGGTGTGAATGCGGCCTAAGATAAACTCACTCATACGCTTCAAATGCAAATGTATAGATTACATATGATGCACAAGATAGAACTCAAGAAGAGAATGTGGTCATTAAAAATGAACAGAAAGGTAATCAAGTGACGTAGAATCATCTAATAAGTGTTGTCTGAATTCGCGACAATATCATAGGACGTTAAAACAATACTGAAGGCCTGGGTTAGCACAACACGGCCCAGAAGTTAGTAATATTGGTCTATGGAGACTAAAATAACTCCTTTAGGCCACAGGTAAATAACCATATAAAGGTAACTTGGAAATAAAATAAAATAAATTAAAAAAAAAATATATATATATATATATATATATATATATATATATATATATATATTATATATATATATATATATATATATATATATATATATATACACACACACACACACTCCCGGGTTTCATATGGGATTTACAATGTAGGTGGAGGGGGGGGGGCTAGGGATAAAATTGAATCTAGGAAAACTGATCAACACAGAAATGGATATCGAAACTAATTCCGTTCCGACTATTCTTCCTACAGCCTCGCCTTTACCTAAATCCATTGATATTCTATCGCGACGCTAGCCTGAATATTTAACTAATGGCAATTATCTTTTTATATGATGTTACAGGCTTTCTATAACTTTAGTATCTACAAATATAACTTGGTTCAGCACTATAAATTAGTTACCTACGATGATGAAAAGATCATTATATTTGTAAGCGTTAAGGCACTCACAGGTTTCCTTTTCCCCCTGCGTAGTCAAAATAACCACACTGAGTTGCCAAGTGCATTTTTCAATAAAGAAATATATATATATATATATATATATATATATATATATATATATATATATATATATATATATATATATATATATATACACCGGATTAAAGTAGCTTTCAGAGATACTTGAAGAAATACAATAAAAAAAATTTCAAGACGAGAAGAGGAAATGAACTATTTAACAAAAATTATTACTAAGCGACATCCTCCCTCGCCTGCCAGTACCCCCCCCCCAAAAAAAAAAAAAATTAAATAATGAAAGTGAATGTTAGCCTCAAAAGAAGTAGAACTATACTGAGAACCAAGAGAAATTTAAATACAAGCAAATTATTCCAGGAACACCAGAAAGAAATGATACAAACTTTTCTAAGGAATCATTAATATATTTTTTTTTCTTTTAAATTAATAAAAAGGACAAAAATTAATCCTTTGGGATACGCGTCGATTATGACGCCAAGACGCTGGGGGACGCAGTGGCTCAGTGGTCGAGTGCGTAAATCGGGAAGTGAAAAAGTCTGACTAACGCGGGTTCTAAACCGCCGTTGGGTGTCAGGAAGGACATCTAGCCTTAATTCCCCCGCTCCGACGAGTCTGTGTCCACCCCCATTCGAAAGGAGACTAACTGTGACACAGAACGGTAAAATAAAACGACGCCAAGACATTCAAAGTAATACTGTATTCTGCGTAGGTGGTCAAAAGAGGCTTCCTGTCTTTACTGAACTAGACAAAGCATGAGGCACTGGAATTAGGTCAATTGCCCCAAAATAACACTGACCCTTACCTAATCGAGCCTAACCAATTATGATAGAATAAAATGTTCTCGCTGAACTGCTTTTCATTCAAAATTCCTTTATTGAAGACTTGTAATTCATTCTAATATTATCAGTAGAAATTGACTGCTTTAGCATTAATAGTTAGAGGCTATTATACCAGGGGAAATTATCCGTGCTACTGATAAAATATCAACAATAATGAAACATATCCAGCACACGTAAATCTAAATAAGTAGAAGGTAAGTAAGGCCCTCTGGTGATAAAAATAACTATTCTGCATAGCTTTACTCAAGTAAAATAAAAATAATAACTAAGGCTTCAGATATACAGTACCTCAGCAATTCATGAAGAGCGAAGTATCTATCAAGTCAACTAATAATAAATGCGTAAAAACGGTCTCCAAAAAGTAGACATAATAAGTGTGCATTGAATACCATGATTAACATGAATTCCAAATAGCTTAAAAAGTGAATTAACTCTAAACACATAATTATTCTCACATTCCTAATGCTTCAAGATGGCTGAATAAGATAAATGAGGTGGTGCCAGGTGTTTGACAACATCTACCAGTTTTTCAACAGAACATGCACACACACACATCATACGCAGCGAATTATTCGAGTGGACAGTGATCCAACAAAAAGCATCAATATGTCTAAAAGTGCACTCGTTAAGTAATAGAAATGCATCTGCATACATAATAAAGCATGATATACAAACAAAATGGTCGCAATTCCCCTTATAAAGGGGTTGGTTGAGTCAAAGCACACATTCACAGAAAGCCAAACTCGATCACTCCTAACTCCCTGGAAATAAAGAGATGCCACCATCGCCCCCACCATCCTATCTGGGTCACACACTGGGTAGGTAGGCAAGTTATACTGGAAACCCTTATACAAGTCTTTTGCATTACTACAACAATGCATACTGCATTCAATCTTACGGGAAACAAATGGATATGAAGGCCAAGGAAAAAAAAATGCTTCACTAAAGTTATTCGCTTTTTTATATATTTGTTATTCTTCATAAAGCGAACAAATGAGAACACGAAATTAATAAGTATTTAAGAACTTGACTTTCACAATTATGTACGTGTATGGAACATACACGTACATAACTGTGTTACCTACTGACACATATATTTCAAGAAGCAAAAGCAAATATCTTTTAAAATTTAAATGTATATATTACACAATCGAATTTAAACCTATGCGCAAAGTTCAATCAAAGAAGAATAGTTAGAAGAATTCACAAATTACATCGTCTAAAAAAAAAAAAACAATGACAACGATATCAGTTAAAAGGGACCATCAGGTGTGTGTGGTATAATGAGTGACTTTTTTTTTATAGTTCTCATTAGCATATCATATTTCTACTATCAATGAATAAATCCTCCCTCTCAATATACAAGTCAAAATCTACTTGGAAACTTAATACGAGATTGACTTTTCCTCCCCAATGTCCAACCTATACCCGTTCAATTTGACTTAACGCAATATGGTAGTTGAGCAATTACAATATTAGCCACTATAAACTAATTTCGCATATTTTTTTCACTCTCCTTTTCGGTGTTCACATTTACAAGCTACTCCTAATAACACAAACGAAAACAAAATATTATCTTTACATATTAACGTCATATATATATATATATATATATATATATATATATATATATATATATATATATATATATATATATATATATATATATATATATATATATATATATATATATATATATATATTATATATAATCCAACCATAAAGGAACGATGAGAGTAACACAAACAATAAGGTATCAAAACAGGAGAAAACAACAGTAACAATAATCGAAATTATAACATGACAGGAAAAGTAACGAGAAAGAAAATCATGCATAATCACATAATTAAAGAATAGAGTGGGGAGTACCGCAACTAGATATATATATATATATATATATATATATATATATATATATATATATATATATATATATATATATATATAGAGAGAGAGAGAGAGAGAGAGAGAGAGAGAGAGAGAGAGAGAGAGAGAGAGAGAGAGAGAGAGAGAGAGAGAGAGAGAGAGAGAGAGAGAGAGAGAGAGAGAGAGAGAGAGAGAGAGAGAGAGAGAGAGAGAGAGAGAGAGAGAGAGAGAGAGAGAGAGAGAGAGAGAGAGAGAGAGAGAGAGAGAGAGAGAGAGAGAGAGAGACGTGATTTGAACTTATAAAGGGGGGGCTTACCTTGAACCCCCTCCAAGGAGTAGGGTGGAGGTCTTGACATGTCGGTAGCACCATGAGGAAGGAAGCCCGGACTCTGGCCCATGCCCGGCAGGAACGAACCAAATGACTCTTGAAGCTGCTGCATAGCTTGACTCCTGCTAATTGATACAGATTCCGTAGGACCAAAGCTGCGATCTTCGTCACCTAGATCTGACTTAACTATGTCTTGATCTACACTCTGACTTAATAGGTCCTCTTCCTCATTAAAGTCCTGAGGTTCATTTTTCACACTTGTGTCCCTCACTTGTTGGTCACTTAGCACCGTTTCATTTGTGTCTTCTGTTGAGTGTACGGAATTTCCTGATCTTCGTCTCTGTCTCTTAGGTGGGGGGGAGTCACTGAGATGCGTATCAGGAGCACTGCTACCCTCCTCCAACCGGGGGGACCCCGGGTCAGGAGGGTCTCTAGGTGGGGGAGGCGAGCTGGACTCATTATAATTTTCGGAGTCCTGCAAAGGAAGTTCAGTTGCAACCCATTACTACACATAAACTCTTCAAACAAATAGCCAAAGACTAATCTCTTATTCATTATACATTGACAAATCTGAAATTTTGTAATAGGCAATTGTGATGATATTAATGTCGTTGTTCGTGTCATATCCCCAAACCTAAGGCCATTTAATTATTAGAAAAATAATAACAAATGACACTTCACTCATGTCATCGATAAATACAGGTACAAATATATTCAATTAATTATATTTTTTTATTTAGTATAGCAACGCCATCCATAAATAAATGCTATAAATATACTCAAGTAATTCTAGTTCTTATCTCGTATAGCAATTGTTTTCTCATTAAAATACTGAACACTAATGTAACACTTTGCTTGAAGGTTAAATGTCTAAACATAATCCACTCAATGCTAAATTATTCTTTAATATAATTCTAAACTTTAAACGTGTAATACCAGCGAATATATATATATATATATATATATATATATATATATATATATATATATATATATATATATATATATATATATATATATATATATATATATAACCATTCTCCCTATATAGCAATAGAGGCACTTTTACCTTTATGTATTTTTATTTACGGACTGTTTGTTCAATCTGCCATTATAAGTGATGGTTAATATAACTGCAGCAAGATTAGGTTTCAAAAACATTAAGCTTAGTCAAACTTCCCCTATTATTCACAGAAAAACACCGCTTTCCTTTACAAAATTAACATACATACTTATACAATAGCTTCAAATACCCTTGTATAGGGGGGAGCTAAGTCAGAGCACACATTCACCAGAACCCACATGGCATGCTTCGATCACTTTTTGTTCCTTGGGGCTAAAAGGTGGCTACCATTTCCCTTACTACCACCATGGTTGGGTCACCCACTGGGTACACAGGTAAGGTTGAAAGAAAAATACAGAAAGCAGCC
Source organism: Halocaridina rubra (assembly GCA_037179515.1). Lineage (NCBI taxonomy): Eukaryota > Metazoa > Arthropoda > Malacostraca > Decapoda > Atyidae > Halocaridina > Halocaridina rubra. The sequence goes on along the minus strand of JAXCGZ010009463.1, from coordinate 14,995 downwards.
AATATAGGCTATCATCAGCTGATGTAACCCGCCTACACATTTTTTTTCTTCTTTTACCAAGCCTTTAATAGATTGTTAGGTCATAAGTTTTAGGGTAAGAAAGCCTCAATGCCTTCCTCAGAAGTAGTATTAAGTCATTCATGAGTATTATTGAATAGTTGTCACTAATATAAATATTTTTAGTTTTAACTGATTAGTATAATAATGGTCATTCTGTCATTTATGAGTATTATTGGATAGTTGTCACTTATATGAACACAAATTTAAATATTCATTGTCAGTATGATAATTGTCATTCTGTCATTTATAAATAATCACATAATGTAGTTGTGAGTGCTAATTGCAAAAAAGTATATGACACTCCCTTGTAACTTTTTTTTTTTAATGAAAATCTCAAAAGATAATTTTGCAAACTGTCGTTATCATGGGGCTCTTTTTGTTTTCAAAAATACTGAAACGTAATGAGTTGTTATTTGAAAATGGAAAAAGAATGTTAAGGGAGGTTTACACGGTCAAACGGTTCGACAGACAAGCGTCTGAAGTGATGTTCGAACATGTGAACGGGGGTATTTGGTTGTCGAACACGGAACATACCCCATTCACACGTTCGAACATCACTTCAAACACTTGTCTGTCGAACCGCGTTCGGCAAACCGCTTGACCGTGTAAACCACCCTTTATACTTGTGTTGAGCTTAATTACAAATCATTAGATGCTATTTGAATTATTGAATTATAAGGCTTGCAGTTCTAATGCTGTTCCTTTATAAGATTCTGTTTGGTAATAACCTCGATAAAGGACTGTAAGAGTTGTACTTAAGTGTTAATCTTAAAAATTATATAATTATAACGATTGATGTTGCAATACATTTTTCTTTTTGTCTTTTTTCTGGAAACTATATGATTAAAATATTAAGTGCATCCTTCATGATAAATTGAAACAAAAATGTAGTTTTGGTATATTTTGTTACTTTTCAGGTAACTTTGGTATGTATCACAGAGTAGAGGATGAACTGGATAAGTAAATATGTTTTGCTTTGGTCTATAAGAATAATACATATTATTTAGTTTTATTCTTGATAACATAAAGTCTTAAGTGATTCATACGTTTATTTTAGATGTTCTTGACTTACTAGAATTTTTTACAATGTTATTTTGTTATTTCGCAATGGACATGAACTCTTGTTATATTTGTATATATATCCATCCTTTTTTTTAACTGCAATTGCATGGCTTATGATTCATAACTGGTTGTTTAATGTAAAATATTTCTCAATCATACTTAAATAATTTTAAAATATGTAAGGTGAATGTCTTAATTGTTGTTAAATTTTGAGTAAATATTGCATATCTCTCAACACTGCATTTTTGGATACCTTTCTGTAAGAAAATTAATGTTTTGCCAGAATATGTATTTTCTGGGTTAGGTTGTGGGAGGGGGGGTTGACGTATAAATCACGTCTGGTGTTGTGACAGCCTGTGCACAAATAAAAGTATCATGGCATGGTTTTCGTGTTACTCTCTTATATTGTTTCACATGCTATGTAAAAAACAAGGACCCCACTAGAAACATGTCTAGACTTCTGCAGGAGAAACTGCATTATTGTAGCTGCATCCCCCATACCAAATGATATAGGCCATTACCCCGTTTTCTTTTTTCTCATTGGTTTCGGCAGGAGCCTCAACTCCATCCCACCTCCTCCTTGTTTGTATACTGTAACCATCCGAGGTGTTAAAAGAGCAAGTACAGTTGTAAGTTCGGTTCAGTAAAAATTTAACCTTCCTAAGATTAACGTTAAATGAACAGGGGGCATTGGGGTCGAGAGGAACTCTGTATCTTCAAAATAAATTTAGGGTTATTCGACATCGCTTATTCCTTCACCAACGATTGATTCCTGGCAGAAGCGTATATATATATACTTCTGGAGCAAGGGGACTTAAGACTGGTTCCCATTACACTGAGACACCATGGCTCCTAAATTCTATAGTGCACCATCATTTTATTGTACAGTATCATTACACAGATTAGCATTTATTCCAAAGCTACATTTATGTCTTTATCATATGACTACTACAAATGCTCAGAGGTAAAGAGAGTAAACAACCCCAGTTGAATGGAGCAATCATTGTGACACAACATGGTGAAACAACAATTTCTCTAAAATGCAATCTTAAATTGTCATTCACTGAAAACTTTATGGGGTTACTTATCTTGACTAGATTTGAAACTTAGGTAGTAAAGAAGTTTACTTATGGTTCAGGTCTATGGTCAAGAATGAATTTAGACAATGAAGTCTGCTAAAGAGAAAAATATACTTCAATGATTCCAGAGGGAACCACTGCAGGACATTGGTTTGAGTGCCCAGCAAAGGCACTATAAGGGTATCCATTCTTAATTTCCCAGATCCAACCAGCCTGTCTTCACCCCTTTCAAATGGAGATCAATAGTGACAAAACGACAAACAACAACAATCATACTTCAGAATAGGCATCCCTATTTAACACCTTTATTATTACTATATCAGTTATAGAGTTTCTGTTATATTAAGCTATTTTTTCTTTATGCACATTATGTAAGACTAATAATATTAATTAATACAAGTATACAGTACAAGAAAAGTGGTTCAAATGGCCAATTCACAAACTTATTCCACACGAACTGACAATACCTAAATCCCCAAGTTTCAACATGTCTCTCCATCCCCCTTCGAAAGGGGACTAATTGACAAAAAAAAAAAAAAAAAAAAAATGGCACTATATGCATATAAGTGCGTTTCTATCCCCTAGACGACTTTAAAAATACAATATCCTACATCAGAACTCATCTCTAGGATAACGAGAATCTTCAATGAGTGGAACCACACATCCAATAGTGTAAAAACACTGCAAGATAATGAATTTACCTGAAGAGATCTTTTATAAATGACTGGACAGGGAGGAGGCTTAAACTCGAAGCAAATTGTGAGTCAGACTTTTTATGCAAAAACAAATATGTTAAGAGCTAAAGTATTCAAGCAGGAGTTATTTTTTAGAAAGGATATATGGTACGTTCCTTCACCAAACCTCTACCATCAACCAACAAACCCCATGCCAGTGACAACTTTTTTTTAAATCCAAACCAATAAAACTTATTTAAATGTTCAACATTTTCCCAAAGAACAAATAAAAATTTGAAACCTGTCTACTATTAAATATTTTTTTTTTTAGATTTTCATATAGATACCATAGCTCTATCACTTACACCATAATTGACTTCAGTAATTAACTATCTCATGCTGTCTCTAAGCTAACTTCAGCAACTAACTTCTTTTACCTCTTCAGAAAGTCCATCAAATCATTCAGAACAATAAACTCAACAACGTGACACTGATATCTGCACTGAAAATTTATTAAGTATTTTCTATATAACGACAAACATGCCAGCTGCTCTATCCTACTTCTTCCAATCCATCAGCTTATTCCAGCTTAACAAAGACAGTGTTTACTGCAACTATTAATCTCCATTAAGGAGTGACACAGACAAGTTGGAGCTTGGAAATTAAGTCTGAATGACCTTCCAAATGCTCTGCAGTGGATCGATCACAAGTCTGTCACCTCCTGAGTCAAGTACTCCACCCACTGTGCTACTGCAATCCCCAGTACTGTAAGAGTACTTTCCAAAATCTTCTATTTCCTTTGATCACAGAAAATTTAATTTTAAATGCATATGGAGTGATTTTAAAATATTGTAACTCCCATAACAAATTAAACCTGAACACGGTTTTTTCCCTCTTTTCCGAACCGTAGGGTTTTAAGTATTTTCTCTCATAAAAGTACTTACCTTATTCAAAAGGGTGAATGTTTGCTTACTGACACACCAACAGCGAATTAATATTGGCATTGTGATTGATTCATTTTGTTTTCAAGATTAAATTTAGGTTTGCTTACGTTAATGTAGTAAGTTGGCCCAAGGCACTAATTGCCCATTGCGATACAACAGCAGAAGGGTCTTCTGGACTTAAGACTGTCCAGGACAGTTCGATGTTAAGTTTTCCTTCAGTTACGGTTCTTTTTCTCTGCCTACATCAACACAGAATATTCCTGGATATTCGTTACACATCTGACATGTCACATTACTCCCCATCTCTCTTTTTCTTTATGTTTTCTTGGTGCCCAAGCCCGAAGAGGGTATACTTTTTTTATTTTTTTGGCCCGTCCTGGGGTCATTCATAAAAAAATAATAATAAATATATAAATAAATAAAGGCTCCTGCAAATTAAGAAGACTATGTCCTATGACAAAAGAAAATAGATTTCTAAATGGAAACCAAATGAATCTTGTACATATATATCACTATAGTAGTTGCTGAAAATCAAAAGCGACTGTTCTGAAAGCAGCTAAAGCCTAGGAGGCAGCACTCCTATTTATAGAAACATCTAGTTCTATCTTACCACCCACAAAATCTCCGGTAAAAAACATCCCCCACCTATGATGCCTGTGCACCCACAAAAAGTACATTCCCATTTATACAATTGTTCTTTACAATGAGTGATATAATCCTCAAGTACAGCAAAATGTAACTTCTTAATCTTCCAGAAAATTTATTCCTCATTTAATCAATGACTTCACTGAGAGAGTAAGTGAAATTACCCAGTATAGCTAACAGCACAAAGAATACTCAAAGCAAATAACATATGTATTCACATGTTCATATCTTAATCAATGTCTTCACTGTACGAGTGGGAAATATTCCCCAAAATATCTAAGATCACATAAAATACTTAGATTCAGTAACTAATGTATTCATATATTTTTTCTAAAACAATGGCTTCGCTGTGTGAGTGAGTGATATTAATTAACATATATAACATTACAATAAGGATTGATATTGAGTATCTATTGCATCTTAATACACACAACTGAAAAGCTAACTACATATAGAAATGGAAAAATACACATTATTAACACTATACTTAATTTCAAGACCAATATTACTTTTAAACGCATCAACATTTTCATTAAGAAATTTGACTTCTGCACAGTAAACAATAAAATGAAACGGCCACTCTTTAAGCTAATACCCAAATAATACACGTAATGCATTCTACATACACAATGTACTCAGACTATGTAATGTGTAGACCTAAAGGAATCTACAGCCATTACCATAGGGTCTACGTATAACACAGGCATTATATAAGATGCAGAGGCATCATACTGATAACCAATAAAAAGGGTGCCAAAAGAGCAAAATACAGTATATTAACCATTAAAGCAAACAAAGTACACTGAAACTGCTTTTTACAACACCATTTTTAGTATTATTCGAGAGTACACACATAATGTGAATATATTTAGTTATTATTAAACTGCTAAAAACATTGAAATTTTCTCTACACTGCTGTTTGGGCATCCTAATTGGTATAATAACGTGAAATATTACTTACTTTTTTCTTTTCATCTTCAGCGAGTCCTCTGACTTTGAGCGCCTCGGCTGTTTTTAGAAATGTGGCTAGTTCATTATGTGATACATTCACCTCTCCATGATACATGAAATCCAAAATGGATGTCAAATTTGAGAACGTAACATCCTTAAGAAATACTATGGGGTGCTGGCACGGGTTACCCTAATGAGGATATGAAAAGAGGAGAGAAGCAATATTTTAAAATAAGGCAACCAAATATCCAAATGGGGAAATATTCATTTATCAAAAAACTACGCAGAATACATCTAGAGCAATATTAAGAGGGCATAGGAAAATATTTAAAGGCAACCAAAAACCCAAATGAAGAATATTTTAAATATCCTAAAAACTAAACATGATACACCTAGAATATTCAGAGAGTAAAATACAATAGGTTCCTGAACCAAAATGTCTTTACTTTGGAGAAGCAATATTTCAAGAAAAAACCAAATACCAAACTGGAAAACCTTCAAATATCCTAAAAACTAAAATTAGGATATCTAATACAATATTCAGTGGGCAAAATACAACACCACCCTTAATCTAAACACTAACTTACTTTTAATAAACTTCTGAAGTATGGACTACAGGCACTAAGAACCATTTTGTGTGCTTTTATCTGTCTGCCATCACAGGCAAGTGTAATGTCGACGAAGTCCTCATCGTCACGGAGACTCTCGAATGCTGAGGTAATATTAGAGTGAAAATTATTCCATCGGAGGCAAAACTGCTGATCTGCCCCCATCCTCGCCCCCCTCCACCTTGTATACTATCTGCAATTGAGAGGCAAAACACCTTGTCAATAACATTATCTTAGGTTATGGAATGAATACTTAAGAGCATTTAAATCTATCATTTCTGAATCAAACACAGATGCACCAGTAGCTTGCTTTGCATGCTGTAAAAAATATACCATAATGTTAATTAATCACCCTCTGCATTGGGCTCTTAAATAGCTCATTCTGTCCTACCTGCATAACCAGGAATGCAGCCAATGCCAAAAGTTGTGCATTTGCTTTCGTTAGCTGTAAATCCAATCAATAAGTAAGAAGTTTTATTCCAGCTACAACTAGGAAGAGGAATGATATGCCAAGATGGGGTCATTGGAGTTTCAGAAATTTAATATAGCCAAAAATTTTTACTAAGCACACTCTTAAAGCTGAATACTTAAATTTAGAGTGGAATAATGCCAGCACTGCAATAATAAGATGCGCCATATCATATAATTTTATGGATCAAGTAAAGATAATGACTCCCAGTACATTAAATAACCTATAACTTGTTAAATTAGCCTAGGTTTGGTGAAGTTAGGTTAGGCAATACTCTAACCAAACAATTTACAGGGTTTTAAATGTACACGGAGTCGTTATCTTTTCTTGATTTAGTTTTATATTTTGCTACCTTTTCCTCAAAAAATTGCTTGCCCTGCTGGAGTCACAGGGTCTTTAGTCTTTGAATTTTTCCAGCTGGGCTTGTTGCTAGGCTTATTATTTCTGTAAGTTAATATTTTACACCACAAACTTGATAAAAGGAGACGAACAAAAAACTGTGATGGGGAACTAAAAATGATCAAGCATTGTCATAAATTAAGAAACTAAGTTATTTAAAGGAGAAGTACAGCTTACGACACAGTGATGGCTTACAGAACGACGCATCTTGGTTTTCTTAAAAGACCTAATAATCACTGCCTATTCAGACTGGCAACATATGTATAAGAAAACTTTCCAATAATCTGCATTGGTAATTAATGTTACCTTCATATATACAATTTATTACATCACGAAGTAATGAATACAGTTGTATACTTCATTTTAGCTTTATTTCTTTCAATCTGAAGGTAGTGTTAGGATTTTCAAAAATAGATTTAAACTAGAATCTTGAAAAAATAAGTAACTCCAAGAACCCCACGTAAATTTAAAACCCCCCAAATATTTTTAAATTACGTGACTTGCCTTGTAAAATGAAAACCTCAAGAGCATCCTGGGGATACTCTTATTTACAGGACCTTAAGTTAAAACTCCTACGTTTAATAGACTAAAAGTCAAAATGGGAGTTAACCATTTTGTTAGAGGCTTATCCACAAAAATATTTACCGAGGCTACATTAAAAAAAAAACACACACACACACACACTTATAGGGGTGGTAGTGAACACAAATAAAAGATTAACTGGACTAATCTAGAGAAAATACTATTGTGTCGTTTCTTCACACAACCGCTCCATTGGCAACAAATTGAAAAAAAAGAAAAACACACATCTGTTGTAGAAAATACACTACATACGTGCACATAAAAACTATTCTGCAAAAACAAGGCACATAAAAAAAAACTTCTGCAAACACTTGGCACATTTTTGGGAAAAAAAAAAAAAAAAAAAAAAAAAAAAAAAAAAAAAAAAAAAGCTACAGAGTTCTAAGCTACAAAAGCTGAAGAATTCTCTTCAGAGTTAAAAATATCTAAATGCACTGATAAATTCTTAAAAAATAATATATATATATATATATATATATATATATATATATATATATATATATATATATATATATATATATATATATACACACACAAGGATGCATCTCCTTCAAGGAGTTGCAAAATTTTCAGATATCCCCATTTTGTGAAGACCTTAAAAGCCAACCAAAAGTGAAACATTTGTCAGTGATATTAAGACCAATACAAGAACAAGTATTCAAAGGTAAAACTATGAATGACAGTAAATTAAAAATGAATTGCTGACATTCCTATAAATGTAAGTACCTTTCAGGATGAATTAAATTAACCAGTTTTTTTTTAATTTATATTAATATGAAATGATTGTAAATGTTTACTAGAGCAAAAACATTATCACACATCTGAACTACTTCATCATAAGTAACTAACTTAATTGAAAGCTAATATTGGATTCACCGAGTACAAACTGCACTTGACCCATGTAAATGCGACATAATTAATCATAATTTATTTCTTTTCTGATACCTGACTCCATAATGCAGGGAAAACAACACTCTAGGAAATATTAACAAGTAATCCTACCATTATATGAAGCTCAAACAAAATTCTAAATTAGTAAACATGGTGGGTATATATATATATATATATATATATATATATATATATATATATATATATATATATATATATATATATATATTACTGAAAACAAGTATTCTACAACTAATAAAGCGTATTTGATATAATAATGAGACTACGGCACTGCCACATCTAAATACAAACTTTCAGGTTTTTAAGAAATTATTTTTACCTTAATATATCAATCATATAAGTACCCATATTTTTCAGAGGGCCCACCCTCCTGTTTTTATATAAAAATAAGTACATGGATTTGAAATATTTCAAACAAACAGCGAACCTAACACAACATTTTTCATCATAATGCTACATTAAGACCTTAATATTTGTATCACGATGTTCTATTAACTTCATATCTAGTCCAAAACAATTAGCTTTAAGTACCTAATACCAGTCACCAAGTCATATATCGGGCATATTCATATAATCTTCATCAGAGCATTGGCTTAAAGAAAAAAGAAAAACGAAATGAATATGATTCCTCATTAGTAATGCTAGGATATTTGTTCGGATTAAACTGATTTCGCATAATAATAAAAACACACTAACAAAGATAATCATTGAAATTCTGTCATTCCGAATACGTATAACAGCATATTAAAGTCTAGGAAAATTCTATTTCACTTTGAATATTTTCAAGCGCATACGTTACCGGTACATTGCAAGTTAACAATATTACCTACGAAGCAGTTCCTGGCTAACACATGGCAAGTCAACAACAATATTACCTACGAAGCAGTTCCTGGCTCCGTTACTTCACTATTATAACACGTTAGATGCATCTCAAATGAAAATCATATATACGAAAACACTCCAACAAATAATCGTCACCGAAAATGCGAGGAAGTAAACCCCATCGCGATTCTGGCATCATAATACGGCCGCTACTTTTCTGGGAATGAAAAACCAGTAACTTACCATGAGCATTAGCGACGCCTTTCCCCCCTCCCAAAGACCATCATCATCAACTGCTCCTGTTTAGGCATACATTGTCGTCACTTAAACGATGATTACGAATAATTATTTAGCACTTCATCATCCAGCAAAGGTGGTGCGGAAACACTCAAGTTAAATGCAACGGGAAGTACTACACGAAAAAGGAAGTGAGAGAGAGAGAGAGCGAAAAGAAGTCACGGATAGATAACGCCTGTGGGGCCAAGTTTCTTTGTCTGTCCCGAAGCTTGGCCTGGCAAGGAGGAGGAGGAGGCCAAAGGAGAAGCTTCTCCCGGGCATTACGTTATGCCGAACCCTCTACAAAATGACTATAAATAATCACACGAATGACGCTGCCACTTTCTCTGCCGTTTTTACTACATTCAATCATTATACGTAACTTGAGAAATATTTTCTGATCATTAAAAATGAAGTGAAATTAATTTAAAATTGGTGGAGAATTTATCGTTCCCGTATTCTAACTGCCCATGAACTAATAATAATATGACGGACTGTTTTTCTTTCTGGATGTTCTGAGAGAATGCATGACAATTCTAATTAGATTTAGGCCCATCAAAATATCTTCGGCAATTTTTAATTCACAGCCCAAGTTCGGCATAACGTGATACCGGCATCACCCTCCCCCACCCACCCAAAGAAACTCACGCTACAAACGGATCTCCCCCAGAGCGAGAGATGCATCATCCCCCCTGAGACACGAAAAAGATGCCACATCATAAACAAATAACACAATGAAGCACAACTACACTACAGAATGTTACATATATTCTTAAAATCAACACCAAGAACCCACCGAAATATGAGAAAATGCGTGAAATCCGACATAGTATAAGATGGGGAGGTAGCGAACTATAGCGAGCTATTTGGGTGATATGTTAACGGTGAGTGTTATAAAGTGTGACTGAGAAACCTTCTCTCCTTCTTCTTCCTTCTCCTCCAATTCTCCCAGCCACCCCCCACCACCCAAGTAATAACCCCCAAGTCGTATCATCCTCACCCCACCCGCCAATATATCCCACGGAGAGGAGAAGGTCCTCTCCACCCCCCAGCAACGGACAGAACGAACGGACGCCACCGCCGCCAAACGCCTTAAATCCCGGAACACGAAACTAAAACTTCCGATTTTCACTAAATTAACGATTGCTTCACTTAATTCGTCTACGAAAGTTACACCGGAACACTCCCAGCGCGAAGCCCTATCCAACCCTACTATTCTCAAGCGTAAACAAGGCGTATTTCCCGAATTACTTTAAGGAAATAAATCATACTCACATATCACAGCCAGACAGGAACGTGCGAGAGACGCTTGCAAATGGCAGGCGCGGGAGGCGAAGGGCGGAGGAGTGACGCACATATGACGTCATCAATCAATATATGCTTGCCAAATTCAGTAGTCATTCAACTTTATTCTTTACTTTCATTTATACAAAGCCATATTTCATTTTACCAGCGTACGAAATATGAGTATTAAGAATATCCGTTGTGAAAGAAGCATAAAAAGAAAGCTTACCCTTTCACAGCGGTGCGGGCCAAAAGAGGCGCCAGATTCAAAATAAACGAGAGGCGCTCCTTAGCCTGATTATTTATTATTTATATTTTATCATATAACAACGCTTTTGACTTTATTTATCTCTGTATTTAAATATGCCTCTTAGAGGAAATAAGGCAAACGCTATAAAGGTCATGATTATATGGGACATCTTCAAAGAAATAACATTTAACTACTTTTAAAATATTTAATTCAAGTCAGGAATAAGACATCCACTTTTTCCTTCAGAATATGTCACTATTCAGTTCAAGCAGTAGGCAGTCGTACAGATGAAATATCTCTCAAGTCTGCTTCATAAGAATATAAACAAATACATTATTGAATGAACCTCTTGTTACAGACTTAAGAAATTTAATAAATTTTACCAAGTGATGATTTAATACGATTTTATTCCAAAGTGAACAACATAGTATGACGAAGAGCTAAGTTGTGGAAACTGGATGACTGTCGGTGTAATGGTAGGAACTTACGAGTTTTACACCTTCCTTACAAACGTTATAGTATAGTATTGTTTTCACCTAGATTAATTACATATATGAAGAAAATATACTATATTCACTGCATAATTTACCAGATCTGTGGAAAAAATCTTAATATGATATTTTCATTTTATAAAAAAAAAAAATAATAATAATATTCTTTTGGTATCCGGAAGATATGCTATCTCAGATTAGTACAAACACTTCGTAAGATATGACAGAGAGTATGGCCTTAGCTCAAAATGTAAATTGAGGACCGGATTCGTTTCTTCACATAAACCTCATCATTTGTTTGGACTTTTAAAGATCTGATTCACCAAGATCCCCAAGAGTTTATAGTTCTAAATATATGCACGCTTCTCTTCAAAAACATATAAGGATGGGCATAATGGGATTTCGATTTATAAGTAATATATATATATATATATATATATATATATATATATATATATATATATATATATATATATATATATATATATATATATATATATATATATATATATATATATATATATATATATATATATATATATAATTACTTAATTGTAAATACCTAATTGTGCCTACGGGAAAGAGCCCCAAGCTCGAAACATCCCGTCTCCTAATTGGTTCCATTTTGTACTTAGTGATACTTAATATACTTGTCCTTAAAACTATGGATTGAGTTAGCCTTAATTACCTCATCGCTTAGCGAATTCCAATTATCAACTACTCTTACACTAAAAAAAAAAAAAGTACTTTCTTACATCCTGCAAAGAAGTTTTCTTACAGAGCTTCAAACTATGACCTCTAGTTCTAGTGCTAGCCATATTAAAATATCGATCCATATCCACTCTGTCATAACCATGAAGGAATTTAAAAACCGTCCTCATATCCCCCTCAATCTTCTAACTTCGAGTGATAGTAAGTCTAACTCCCTCAGCCTCTCATCAAAAACTGAGATTGCTTATTTCTGGCACTAGTTTCGTGGCATGTCGTTGAACTTTTCCAGCTTTACTACGTGCTTTTTCAAGTGCGGATTCCAAAATGAGGCTGCAGATTCAGGCTTAGGCCTCACATAGGTTACATATATATAGTTATGAACATTTCCTTGTCCATGTGCCTGAAGGATACCTTTACATTTGCTAAGAAAGCATATGCTGCCCTTACTATGCCATTTATATACATTTCTGGAGACAAATCTGCTAGTATGTTTACTCCTAGATCTCTCTCATTCTCTGTCTCTTGAAGTTACACTTCTGCCACCAAGTAGTCAAGTTTGGGCCTTCTTGCACTAATACCCATTCTCATTACCTTACATTTTAAAGCATTGAATTTCATTAGCCACTTTTCTGACCACTCATGCAGACTATTTAGATCTTCCTAAAGTTCTCTACTATTGTTCTCGTTTCTCACATTTTTCACAATCTTTGCATTATCTACAAACATATTCATGAATGAATTTACAGATTCTGGTAGGTCAATAACATATACAAGGAACAAAAGTGGCCCTAATTGAACCTTGTGGAACTCCACTCAAACACTTAGTGTCTTACTCTAACCCTCTGTTCCCTTCCTTCTAAGTATGTTTTTATCCATTCCAAAACATTTCCACCTATTCTTGCCATTGCTTGCACCTTCTTAACAAGTCTCCCGTGTGGGACAGTGTCAAATGTTTTTTGGTAGTCTAGGAATATGCAATCTGCCCAGCCCTCTCTCTCCTGTAAGATTCTGCTTACCTCATCATAGAAGTCTAATATGTTTGTTATTGTTGATCTACCTTCTCTGAAGCCATGTTGTATTATTGACAAAAAGTTGAAGCATTCCAAGTGAAGAGGGATATGTTTCCTTAGTAGTTTCTCCATAACTTTGCAAACTATGCTGGTGTGTGATTACCTAATTGTGCTTACGGGAAAGAGCCCAAAGCTCGCATCTTCCTGTCTTCTGATCGGTTCCATTTTCTACTTTTTGATACTTACCATATCTGTCCTTAAAACTATGGATTGAGTTAGCATTAACTACCTCCTCGCTTAGCGAATTCCAATTATCAACTACTCTTACACTACAAATAGTACTTCCTTACATCCTGCAAAGAAGTTTTCTTACAAAGCCTCATACTATAACCTCTAGTTTTAGAGCCAGCCATATCAAAATATCGATCCCTCTCCACTCTATCATAACCATAAAGGAATTTAAAGACTGTCACCATATCTCCCTCAATTTCTAGCTCCGAGTGATGGTAAGTTTAATTTCCTCAGCCTCTCATCAAAACTGAGATTGCGTAATTCTGGCACCAGTTTCGTGGCATGTGTGTGATTACCTAATTGTGATTACCTAATTGTGTTTACGGGAAAGAGCCCAAAGCTCGTATCTTCCCGTCTCCTGATCGGTTCCATTTTATACTTAGTGATACTTATCATACCTGTCCTTAAACCTATGGATTGAGATAGCATTAACTACCTCCTCGCTTAGCCAATTCCAATTATCAACTACTCTTACACTGAAAAAGTATTTCCTTACATCCTGCGAAGAAGTTTTCTTACGAAGCTTCAAACTATGACCTCTAGTTCTAGAGCCAGCCATATCAAAATATCGATCCCTATCCACTCTATCATAACCATGAAGGAATTTAAAGACTGTCACCATATCCCCCCTCACTCTTCTAGCTTCGAGTGATGGTAAGTCTAATTCCCTCAGCCTCTCATCATAACTGAGATTGCGTATTTCTGGCACCAGTTTCGTGGCATGTCTTTGAACTTTTTCAAGCTTAGCTATGTGCTTTTTCAAGTGCGGATTCCAAAAGGGGGCTGCATATTCGAGTTTTGGCCTCACATAGGTTACATAAATATTTCTGAACATTTCCTTGTCCATGTGCCTGAAGGCTACCCTTACATTTGATAAGAATGCATATGCTGCCCTTACTATGCCATTTATATGTATTTCTGGAGACAAATCTGCCAGTATGCTTACTCCTAGATCTCTCTCATTTTCTGTCTCTTCAAGTTGTACTCCAGCCACCGAGTAGTCAAGCTTGGGCCTTCTTGCACTTGTACCCATTCTCATTACCTTACATTTTGAAGTATTGAATTTCATTAGCCACTTTTCTGACCACTCATGCAGATTATTTAGATCCTCCTGAAGTTCTCTACCATTGTTCTCGTTTTTTACTTTCTTCACAATCTTTGCATCATCTGCAAACATATTCATGAATGAATTTACAGACTCTGGTAGGTCATTTACATATACAAGGAACAAAAGTGGCCCTAAAACTGAACCCTGTGGAACTCCACTACTAACTCTTCTCCATTCAGACACTGAGTGTCTTACTCTAACCCTCTGTTCCCTTCCTTCTAAGTAAGTTTTATCCATTCCAAAACATTTCCACCTATTCTAGCCATTGATTGCAGCTTCCTAATAAGTCTCCCATGTGGAACAGGGGCAAACGCTTTCTGGAAGTCTAGGAATATGCAATCTGCCCAGCCCTCTTCTGGAAGTCTAG
>JAXCGZ010009462.1:30000-221949 GCA_037179515.1 Halocaridina rubra | reverse complement strand
TACCCCCAATAATTTTTTCTGATATTTTTCAAAATATAATTTTTTTTTTTTAAATATGCACACTCGACACAGAATTTACGTGTTCTTTGTTGATCAGTGGAAGAATGCATTTGTTGGCAATTGTATAGTATGGATTTGATACCTCAATGAGATGCTAGAAAGGGCATCAAGCATTACTCCCCCAGCTCCAAATTGTCCGTGTCCGCCCTGTTCAAATGCAGACTAATTGTGATATGTAAAATGGTCCATTTTACAGTGTATATATAACCATTTCATTATTCATTATTCTTGAGATATCAGTTATTCTTTACAGATTGAAGAATATGAAACACACCAAGAATTTTGGCACAGTGGTATGAAAAACATCAGCGATAGGTTTGAACACATGTGGCGAGAAATCCAAGTCGAGGAAAAGCGACACACAACTGCCCTGGAGGATAATACGAACGCTGAAGTTAGCGATGATGAGAGTGAGGAAGAAATAAATGACAATGAAGAGGTAATATGTTTCTCTCTCTCATATATCAAGTACTATGGCTTCTTTAAGTTTATTTTGACATTCTTAGATGCGATAGCATCCTTGTCCCTTTTTTTATTTCGAATGTGACACCACGATGGGCAAAGAAAATTGCCCTCATCAAGCCCGGCCACAAATAAAACGCTAAGAAACAACTGTAGCATAAGAACAAGGCAGAAATAAGAGAATGATAAACAATAAAGAGACAGGCTGAAAGAATAGTCAAAGTAATGAGGACCTAATAATGATGAGACATAAACTAAAGAGAAACAGAGATTTGGAGTGTTGCGACTTGCCCTGTGTGAAGGGTTTAGAAGAGATGTTTAACAAACACGCCAGGCTATTCGGTTTGGATGTGGGCATATGAATTGAACCCTATCTGAATGAAGCCTTAACACTAACCTGTCCTGGCCAGTCCTATCCAAGCCATATGTAGAAAGGAATGAAAGCTATGTCTTGTAATTATTACCTCCATTGAACCCTAGTGTAAGTGTGATTGTAGGCAAGAAGGTATACCTGAGGCCTGCCTCATGTGTTGTAAGTGACGTGATCTGTTTTACGTTATGCACTCCCTGTTCTGCTATGGGACAGTGTCTTCTTGCAAAGGACTTTGGTTTTGTCACATGTGACAGTCATCCTGAGTGAATGCCCTTTCTTACCTCGGTATTCCACATGTGTCATAAGCTATGTGATTGGTAAAAAACGGGTTCACTTTTTTACCAAAGGCTAAGACAGTGCCTTCTCGTGAAGGACTTTGCATTTGGCATGCATGACCATCACTCTGAGCGAATTCCCTTTCTAACCTCACTCAATTATGGGCCATGAACCCTCCTCCACTTGACGACTCAAAGCCATGAGCGTTACCCCTTTGCCATGGTAAAAACACCTGTAAGACCTGACTATATTGGTTTAGACAATAAAGATCTCGCAAGCCCATCCCAATTAACTTTTTTTCTTGCAGGTTGACAGGGTATGCAGGTCAGAAAGTGACTGTCATAAAAGACAGGAGAGCGAGTCTCTTGATTTGGATAAAGAAGAAGTCCAGGCTAGTTCAACGTCTTCAACAGTCACCTTTAAGGACTTCTATAACTCGACGCCAAACAGGAATTCCATTGCTAATAGTTTTGCAGAAAGCAAAAGTGAATATAAACAGAATAATAAAAATAAACATAAAAAGAAATAAAGAATATTGTTAGTTGTATTTTTGTAAGTAGTGTACATTACTTAATTGGGAAAAATTACAGGTTTTAGTGTGAATATTACTTATCTTAAGTGTAATAATTAGGGATATAAGCAGTATAGTTTAATTGACGTTGGTTTTAATACTGAACCAAACCAGATAATTCTAGAACAAGACAAGACAATTCTTATTTTTCTTAGGTATTTGTCAGGTTTATAGAACCAGACACGTCTTCTCTTTCTTATATTTTTGTTATTTGACAGCCCTTTCTCCCCAAGGAGCTAAGAGAAGCAGTCAATATATATTAGCTTCTGGTAAATGTGTGTGCTTTGACTCGGCAAAATTATGCTATGTAAAACCTAGAACAATAGATTTTTCATGTGGTAATGATATGCAGTGATACAGTATTAGATCAAAATTAGTCCCCTTGAATGGGGGTGGACACAGACATGTTGGTACCTTGAGGGTGGGATCAAATCATCTTTAATTGCTACCCAACTTGCTCACTGATACTGAGCTGATGCTGCCCCTGGTATATGAAATTATAATGATTCAAATTTTTTTATCCAATATGCTGAATGAATTTATCTTCATTAATGCATTGGTGGAAATGTTTTTCCAGTACTAAATGCATGAAGTAGTTTGAAGTTTTGTGAAAGTTGATATATGAATTAAAACTAGGAAGTTGTTTGAAATTTTGTGAACATCGATGGATGAAATAAGACCTCGAAATTGTTTGAAGTTATGTAAAAATTGATATTTGAATTAATATCATGAAATTTTGTGAAATTATTTTTTAAAAATTAAGATACAGTGGAACCTCCACTTACAAACACCCCCAACCACGGACAAGTCAACCCACGAATAAAATTTTTGAACAGATTTTGAATCGACTTGCAAAAAATCCTTGAGGTGTGAACGCACATACATGCACATCCTCCTGGGGGACCACATGTTTGCTCTCAGTTCTGCATTGGTGCACGCACTGTGAAGTTTGTTCGTTAATCTTTCGTTATGGATTTCCAGATTTTTTTTTGCTTTTCACTTTACATTAGCCTTCAGTATGACTCCTAAGGAAGTAAAAAGTGTCAATGATAATGGTGTTAAAAAACTTAAACGTATTACCGTGGAAACAAAAAATGAAATAATGGCTAAATATGAGAACGGTGTTGTGTTTCTGATCTTGCCACGCAGTATGGCATGGCGAAATCGACCGTCTGTACTATTTTAAAGAATGAAGAGGCCCTAAAAGCGACCTACATGGCTAAAGGAGTGACTATTTTAACAAAGCATAGGTCTCAGATTATAGAGGAGGTAGGAAAATTATTGTTAGTTTGGATAAATCTAATAGGGCTTTCTTGAGATAGTGTTAGTGAGGCTATAATATGCACAAAGGCTCTATAATTACACCATGATTTGGTAGCGAATACGCAGAGTCTAAAATTTACGAATTTAAAGCATGCAGGGACTGATTTGAAAAATTTTGTCAATGAACCGGTATTCATAGTGTTGTTAGGAATGGTGAGTCGGCTAGTCAGACCAAAAGGCAGTGGATGCCTATGTGCTAGAATTCGCT
Source organism: Halocaridina rubra (assembly GCA_037179515.1). Classification (NCBI taxonomy): domain Eukaryota; kingdom Metazoa; phylum Arthropoda; class Malacostraca; order Decapoda; family Atyidae; genus Halocaridina; species Halocaridina rubra. Next base: position 218,676 of record JAXCGZ010009462.1, on the reverse strand, counting down.
AAATTTATCGCAAGTGAATGTTAAGTCTTGCAGCAAGTTTGTAACTGCGATGATACAGGAATGTTTTGAAAAAATGCCTAGAAGAACCTACATAACCCAAGACGAGAATTCACTGCCTGGCCACAAACCAATGAAGGACAGGCTTACTCTTATATTGTGTGCTAATGCAAGTAGGATTGCAAGATTTTTAAGCGCTACAAATTTTTTAAGGCTAGACTTCTAGTAATGTGGAGGTCAAATAGCAAGGCTTGGGTAACATGTATCCTTGTCATAGAATGGTTGACTGAAGTTTTTGCGCCAGCAATGATCCTACCCATCCTCCAGGTTTGGAAAAAGACCATAATATGGCATACGACTTCATAAAAGTCAAAAGTTAACTAAAAAGTAATTTCCAATTTTAAGAAACTGTATACGAAGGGTTTTTTTGCCAGGTGTTTCCAGGTCACCAGTGACACGGATATGACCCTGCATAAAGTCTGGAAAGACCACTTCAATATCCTTCACTGCATAGGCCTCATTGATAAGACATGGAAGGAAACTTTGGCCAGGTTGTGTGGCTGATAAAGACTGTTGAGGGTTTCAAGGAGGAGACAGCTGTTAATATAGTGAACAAGACTGGCCAAGGGCAAAAGTTTGGGCTTGGAGGCTTTCAATTAAGCGGGATAGGGACTTATACAGAAAAGATATGGCTTGCTCCCTCTGTCAAGAAGGGCATCCCACCTTAATTCCCCAGCCACACTGCCTGTGTCCACTCTCATATGGGGACTAATAGCCACACATAAATTGAGGATTACTTCAACAAAAGGAGAGCAATTAGATGCATTTAATGATATGCTAAAACATCTCATATTTGGTAAAGAGAAGTGGTATTGTTATTAATTTCAATATAATTTTCAAATGCCTAATGATATGACTCATTATAGTCTAAAAATAGAGAACACAAAAGAAATATTAGGATATGGTATACATTTGGAATCTTTGTATACAGCAACATCACAAGTATATATACATAACTCCACGTGCAACTTTAAGTTGATTAATGGTCAACGGGAGAGAAGCCTAAGCATAATGGCTGTGCCATGATGTGAAAACTTTTGTCTGTTGTATTGACTCATTTGGTTAAGAGTCCCCTGATATCCGGAAATAATATGAATATATATATCACACAAACACCAATATTAATTTTTAATCCTTCCACAGCTGAGATGCAATTCATATAGCAGGAACCATTAGAATTCTAAACAAATAATAATTGAAGAATTTAATGATAAGTGAAAAATCGTGTGGGTCCGATTTCAGTCAGTTATTTCATCCCCAGCGAGATACTATGTTATATCCAAAGAGAAATGAAAAAAAAAAATGAGAAAACTATACACTGTACTAAAATAAAATAAATGAGAAAAACTTAAATCTTTTCTTCATATAGTTGTAAATATATATAAAATCCTAAATAATTAACTGCGACCAATCAGATTTAAGGAATAAGCATTCACCTTAATATATATATATATATATATATATATATATATATATATATATATATATATATATATATTATATGTGTGTGATTACCTAATTGTGTTTACGGGAAAGAGCCCAAAGCTCGTATCTTCCCGTCTCCTCATCGGTTCCATTTTATACTTAGTCATACTTATCATACCTGTCCTTAAAACTATGGATTGAGATAGCATTAACTACCTCCTCGCTTAGCCAATTCCAATTATCAACTACTCTTACACTGAAAAAGTATTTTCTTACATCCTGCAAAGAAGTTTTCTTACCAAGCTTCAAACTATGACCTCTAGTTCTAGAGCCAGCCATATCAAAATATCGATCCCTATCCACTATCATAACCATGAAGGAATTTAAAGACTGTCACCATATCCCCCCTCACTCTTCTAGCTTCGAGTGATCTAATTCCCTCAGCCTCTCATCATAACTGAGATTGCGTATTTCTGGCACCAGTTTCGTGGCATGTCTTTGCACTTTTTCAAGCTTAGCTATGTGCTTTTTCAAGTGCGGATTCCAAAAGGGGGCTGCATATTCGAGTTTTGGCCTTACATAGGTTACATAAATATTTCTGAACATTTCCTTGTCCATGTGCCTGAAGGTTACCCTTACATTTGATAAGAATGCATATGCTGCCCTTACTATGCCATTTATATGTATTTCTGGAGACAAATCTGCCAGTATGTTTACTCCTAGATCTCTCTCATTTTCTGTCTCTTGAAGTTGTACTCCAGCCACCGAGTAGTCAAGCTTGGGCCTTCTTGCACTTGTACCCATTCTCATTACCTTACATTTTGAAGTATTGAATTTCATTAGCCACTCATGCAGATTATTTAGATCCTCCTGAAGTTCTCTACCATTGTTCTCGTTTTTTACTTTCTTCGCAATCTTTGCATCATCTGCAAACATATTCATGAATGAATTTACAGACTCTGGTAGGTCATTTACATATACAAGGAACAAAAGTGGCCCTAAAACTGAACCCTGTGGAACTCCACTACTAACTCTTCTCCATTCAGACACTGAGTGTCTTACTCTAACCCTCTGTTCCCTTCCTTCTAAGTAAGTTTTTATCCATTCCAAAACATTTCCACCTATTCTAGCCATTGATTGCAGCTTCCTAATAAGTCTCCCATTGGAACAGTGTCAAACGCTTTCTGGAAGTCTAGGAATATGCAATCTGCCCACCCCTCTCTTTCCTGTGTTCATATATATATATATATATATATATATATATATATATATATATATATATATATATATATATATATATATATATATATATATATATATATATATATATATATATATATATATATATATATATATATATATATATATATATATATATATATATATATATATATATATATATATATACATATATATATATATATATATATATATATATATATATATATATATATATATATATATATATATATATATATATATATATATATATATATATATATATATATATATATATATATATATATATATATATATATATATATATATATATATATATATATATATATATATATATATATATATATATATATATATATATATATGAACACACACACACACACCAACTAGGAAAATAATCGAGGGAAGGAAAGCAGAGACCAACAAAAGTAACCTTTGAGAGAGGGGAAACATGTAGAGAAATACTGATGAGAAAAAAAAATTCTAAAATACCTTCAAGAGTTCAAAGAAGTGTTCATTAGACGATACAGAAACAGGAAGAGATGGGAAAGATAAAAAAACGTGTTGCAAGAGGCAAGAAGGTTAAATGATGAAGAGAAGAGAAATTTTCATTTCAGAGTTCTTCCAGACAAAGGGGAGATAAAGAAGATAATGAAAGAAGATTAGGGGATGGAGCCTCATTAAGATTGTTATACACAAATGCTGATGGATTAGCCGGTAAGGCAGTAGAATTAAAAGATAAGATTCACAACAGTAAAGCAGATATAGTTGCAATTACAGAGACTAAGTTGAGTGAGAACATAAACAGTGTCACAGTTTTTCCTAAGGGCTTCAGAATATTAAGAGTTGAAAGATCTGAGAGGACTGGTGGAGGGATAGCAATGCTCATAAGTGAAACGATTCAAGTTGAAAAAATTTAAATTTGCTATAGAAAGTGAGTTCAAGGAATTTCTTGTTGCTCCCATAAATACTGGGTCAGAGAGCATTATAATAACTGTTGTATATAACCCACCAAGGAACCAGAATAGGCTAGAAGTTTGTGAGGAAAGTCATTTAGGTACTATTGAAGTCGTAAACTCGGTTGTTAACATGGCACGGGAGAGAAAATGTCGGATTTTGATTATGGGAGATTTTAATTATAAAGAGATAGATTGGATAAATCTTGTCCCACACAGTGGTGAGGACTCATTCGGGGCAAGATTCCTAGATTGCGTATAAGGGAATTTCCTACACCAACATGTAATGGAACCAACGAGGGCCAGGGATGGGGATGAGCCATCACTACTTGATCTAGTATTCACATATAATGTGTTGGATATTGAAAAAATTGAGTATGAACCACCAATTGGAAAGAGTGACCACTGTGTGTTGTTGACGGAGTATATCATTGAAGATATTCTTCCTGAGAGTAGAGGCACTGAGGACATGAGGAGGAACTATCCGAAAGGAGGTTACATCAAAATGAATGAGCTTTTTGCAGTTATTGACTGGAGAACCTTATTTTACAACAAATCTGTACAAGAAATGTATGACATCTTTTGTGAGAAATATGGGAAGATAGTAGAATGCTGCATACCTGTCACCAAAGTAGGTGTAATTCATACCAGAGAGAAATGGTTCGATAATGAGGGTAAAAGATCTAAGGAGTGGAGAGCCAAATACTGGAAAAGGTATAGGAGGAGATAAAACATAAATGCCTGGCAAACCTACAAAAGAGCAAGAAATTATTACCTAAGTAAAAGAAGAGAGGCAGAGAGGGACATCACCAGAAAGGCTAAAGAAAATCCCAAGCTTTTCCACAGCTTTATCAGAGGAAAACTGAAGGTAAAAGAACAGGTTTTAAGGCTAAAGAGAGCAGATGGAAGCATCACTGAGACGAATGAAGAGATCTGCAAAGAATTGAACAAGGAGTTTCGGTCAGTATTTACAGTAGAAAATACCCCACCCCCTCAAATTGCAGAGATAGAAGCTCATGGGCCGGTATTAGAGAACATCAACCTTACAGCCACAGAGGTATGGATTTAGCGCTGATGGATTTAGATGTTCATAAAGCTACAGGTCCTGATGATATATCCCCTCATGTACTTAAAAAATGTGCAAACTCAATATCAGTGGCACTAAGTATCATATTTAAAAAGTCACTGGAGTTAGGGGAGATTCCAAGATGCTAGAAACAAGCAAATGTGATACCTATCTTCAAAAAGGGAAGGAGGGATACGGCTCTGAACAATAGACCAGTTTCCTTGACCAGCATAGTTTGCAAAGTTCTGGAGAAACTACTAAGGAAACATATCTCTCTTCACTTGGAATCCTTCAACTTTTTGTCAGTGAGGCAACATGGCTTCAGAGAAGGTAGATTAACAGTAACAAATTTATTAAAATTTTATGATGAGGTAAGCCGAATCTTACAGGAAAGAGAGGGCTGGGCAGATTGCATATTCCTAGACTTCCAGAAAGCGTTTGACACTGTTCCACATAGAAGACTTATTAGGAAGCTGCAAGCAATGGCTAGAATAGGTGGAACTGTCTTGGAATGGATAAAAACTTACTTAGAAGGAAGGGAACAGAAGGTTAGAGTACGACACTCAGTGTCTGAATAGAGAAGAGTTAGTAGTGGAGTTCCACAGGGTTCAGTTTTAGGGCCACTTTTGTTCCTTGTATATGTAAATGACCTACCAGACTCTGAAAATTCGTTAATGAATATGTTTGCAGATGATGCAAAGATTGTGAATAACGTAGGAAACGAGAACAATGGTAGAGAACTTCAGGAAGATCTAAATAGTCTGCATGAGTGGTCAGAAAAGTGGCTAATGAAATTCAATACTTCAAAATGTAAGGTAATGAGAATGGGTACAAGTGCAAGAAGGCCCAAGCTTGACTACTCGGTGGCTGGAGCACAACTTCAAGAGACAGAAAGTGAGAGAGATCTAGGAGTAAACATACTGGCAGATTTGTCTCCAGAAATACATATAAATGGCATAGTAAGGGCAGCATATGCATTCTTATCAAATGTAAGGGTAGCCTTCAGGCACATGGACAAGGAAATGTTCAGAAATATTTATGTAACCTATGTGAGACCAAAACTCGAATATGCAGCCCCCTTTTGGAATGCGCACTTGAAAAAGCACATAGCTAAGCTTGAAAAAGTTCAAAGACATGCCACGAAACTGGTGCCAGAAATACGCAATTTCAGTTATGATGAGAGGCTGAGGGAATTAGACTTACCATCACTCGAAGCTAGAAGATTGAGGGGGGATATGGTGACAGTCTTTAAATTCCTTCATGGTTATGATAGAGTGGATAGGGATCGATATTTTGATATGGCTGGCTCTAGAACTAGAGGTCATAGTTTGAAGCTTCGTAAGAAAACTTCTTTGCAGGATGTAAGGAAATACTTTTTCAATGTAAGAGTAGTAGATAATTGGAATTGGCTAAGCGAGGAGGTAGTTAATGCTATCTCAATCCATAGTTTTAAGGACAGGTATGATAAGTATCACTAAGTATAAAATGGAACCGATGAGGAGACGGGAAGACACGAGCTTTGGGCTCTTTCCCGTAAACACAATTAGGTATACACATACTCAAAGAACAAGTACTGAAGTTAAAGATAGCGTAGACGGATGAATAGATCTGCGAAGACTTGAACATACCCCCTCACCTCAGATTGCAGAGATAAGAGTTTATGGGACGGTATTAGAGAACATCATATTTTCAGTCACAGAGATGTGCACAGTGTTGATGGAGTAAGATGCCCATAAAGCTACAGGTCCTGATGATATATCCCCTAATGTACATAAGAAATGCTCTAAAAAAAAAAATATATATATATATATATATATATATATATATATATATATATATATATATATATATATATATATATATATATATATATATATATATATATATATATATATATATATATATATATATATATATATATATATATATATATCTGAAAAGTATTTGGAATCTGGGGAGATTCCAAGAAGCTGGAAACAAGCAAACGTGGTACCTATCTTCAGAAAGGGAAGGAGGGATCCAGCTCTAAACTATTGGCCTGTTTCCTTAAGCAGCACAATTTGCAAAGTTATGGAGAAACTACTAAGAAAACACATCTCTCTTCACTTGGAATCCTTTAACTTTTTGTCAGTGAGGCAACATGGCTTCGGAGAGGTAGATCAACAGTAACAAACTTATTAAAATTTTATGATGAGGTAAGCCAGATCTTACAGGAAAGAAAGAGCTGGGCGGATTACATTTTCTTAGATTTTCAGAAGGCATTTATTACGGTCCCACACGGGAGACTTATTAAGAAGCTGCAAGTAATCGCGAGGATAGGTAGAAATGTCTTGGAAAGGATAAAGACTTACTTAGAAGGAAGTGAACAGAGGGATAATGTACGACACTCAGTGTCTGTAAGAAGACGGATTAGTAATGGCTTCCACAGGGTTCAGTTTTAGGGCCACTTTTGTTCCTTGTATACAAAAATGATCTACCAAAGTCTTGGCTATTCAATATCAGAAGAAGAACTTCAAGAGATGGAGAATGAGAGAGATCTAGGAGTAAACATACTGGCCAATTTGTGTTAGGAAATGCATATCAATGGTATAGTAATGGCAACATAAGCTTTCTTAGGAAATGTAATGGTAACCTTCAGACACATGGACCAGGAAATGTTCAGAAATATTTATTTAACTTATATGAGGCCAAGACTTGAATATGCAGCCCCCTTTTGGTATCAGCACTTGAAAAGGCACATACTTAAGCTGAAAAAAGTTCAGAGGCATGCTGCAAAACTGGTGCCAGGAAAATGCAATCTTAGTTATGAGAAGAGGTTGAGGGAATTAGGCTTACCATCACTCGAAGCTAGAAGAATGAGGGGGATATGGTGATTATTATAAAATTCCTTCATGGTTTTGACAGAGTGGATAGAGATCGATAGTTTGATATGGCTGGCACTAGAACCAGAGATCATAGTTTGAAGCTTCGTAAGAAAACTTGCTTTGCAGGATGTAAGGAAGTACTTTTATTAGTATAAGAGCAGTTGATGATTGGAATTCGCTTAATGAGGAGGTAGTTCATGCTTATTTAATTAATAGTTTTAAGGACAAGTATAATAAGTATCACTAAGTACAAAAATTAAACCGACCATGAAACGGGGAATTACGAGCATAGGGCTCTTTCCCGTAAGCAGAATTACGTACATGCGTACATGCATTCATACATGCATACATAAACATACATTTATTTATATAAATATTTTTTTTAAAGTACCAGACAAAAAAAAAAGAATATGTATTGTTCTTTTTTAATGTAAAGTTTATATATATATATATATATATATATATATATATATATATATATATATATATATATATATATATATATATATATATATATATATATATATATATATATATATATATATATATATAAGTAACATACGAAAACTATTATATTTCTTTATTTATAACTAAAGTATGAATATTTTTTATAAAATTTGCGGAAATAAAGTATGACTGACGTGAAGGAGGTCATAAAAGAATTTCCTCTTATGCGATATCCCATTGTCATGCAAGGTCTGTTACCTATTTGCGCTTGCGGAAAAGAGCCCCAAACTCGTAACTCTCCGTCTCATGGTCGGTTCCATTTTTTGTACTTAGTGATACTCATCATACTTGTTCTTAAAACAATGGATTGAGTTAGCATTAACTACCTTCTCGCTTAGTTAATTCCAATCAACAACTACTCTTACACTAAAAAAAAGTACTTCCTTATATCCTGCAAAGAAGTTTACTTACGAAGCTTCAAAATATGATCTCTGGTTCTAGTGCCAGCCATATCAAACTATCAATCCCTATCCACTCTGTCATGACCATGAAGGAATTTAAAAACCGTCACCATATCCCCCTCATTCTTCTAGCTTCGAGTGATGGTAAGTCTAATTCCCTCAGCCTCTCATCATAACTGAGATTGCGTATTTCTGGCACCAATTTCGTGGCATGTGTTTGAACTTTCCCAGTTTAACCACGTGTTTGTTTCAAGTGTGGATTCCAAAATGAGGCTGCATATTCCTGCTTTGTGTGTGAGTGTGTATATAATCACCTAATTGTATTTACCTAATTTTGCTTACGGGCAAGACACCTACGCTCGAAATTCCCCGTCTCCTAGTCGGTTCCCTTTTTATACTCAGTGATACTTATCATATTTGTCCTTAAAACTATGAATTGAGGTAGCATTAATTACATCCTCGCTTAACGAATTCCAGTTATCAACTACTCTTACACTAATAAAAAGTACTGTCTTACATCCTGGAAAGAAGTTTTCTTACGAATCTTCAACCTATGACCTCTAGTTCTAGAACCAGTCATGTCAAAATACCGATTTCTATCCACTCTGTAAAAAACCATGAAGAAATTTCATAACCGTCACCATATCCCCCCCCCTCATTCTTCTAGCTTCGAGTTATGGTAAATCTAATTCAATCAGCCTCTCCTCGTTTGTTTTTACCTAACTCTACTTATCTAACTGTGTTCATGAGAGAGAGCACCATGCTTGTAACTCACTGTTTACTGTTCAGTTCCATTTTTGGCTCTCTAACACTTATCATATCTATCCTTAAAACTTTCATTGCATGTAGCATTGACTGTTTCCCTATTTAGCAAATCCAATTATTAACTATTTTTACACTTTAAAAGTATTTCCCAACCACCTGAAAAAAAAAGTTTTCTTACGAAGCTTTGAACTCTGACCTCTAAGCGTGTATAATCATTAATAATGATAATAAAAAAAATAAATAATAATAATAATAATAATAGAAATAATCATTATTATTATTATTATTATTATTATTATTATTAGTAGTAGTAGTAGTAGTAGTAGTAGTAGTAGTAGTAGTAGTAGTAGTAGTAGTAGTAGTAGTAGTAGTAGTACTACTACTACTACTACTACTACTACTACTACTACAATTTGTGATCTTAAGATGTAATTAATTGAGGTCATATTTCGAGCAGTGATACATACAACTCAATTATTTATTTATTTATTTACTTATTTATTTATTTTTACCTTCAAACGCACAGTAGAAGATTCATTCCCAACTCTCACTTTTAATCTCTTTTATTGCTAAATTTTCCTCTTCTTGCATCGTACGTCAAGCCACATAGATTCATTGTTGGGATTCACAAACATTTAACTTCCTCTTTTGTTGCCACATTGGAACGATGGTGGAAGTAATACAGATAAAAAAAAACTGAGTCACGCTTAACCTTAGAGTACCCCGTGTCGGAAATAAATCTATTCTCAGAAAAAAAAATATTATACTTCTTATGTTAATTATATTTTACATTATTGTTATTATTAATAAATACAGCCATAGTTTATTAAATCAAAGAGTGAGATCACCATGCTTTAACGCAGTTTATTAGAAGAGTAATCAATAAGGAAGTATCGAGCAGTAAAAAAGAAAAGAAAAAAAGACTGGATATGTCTTGACTCGTTTCTCAAGGACGCAAGAACAGGACTGAGGACGGTCGGTCTGGCTGGCCTTAGCATTTAATTCTCCGGGCTACGGCGCAGGCTGCAATCTTACTTCAGTAGAGTGCAGGAAGCCGAATTGTCGACTTTGGCTTAGTCGAGCTCAGCTTGGATCACAAAGAAAAGCAAAAAAAAAAAAAAATATCACTGCATACATCGGACAATTCTATTGTGTTTCTTTGGATCTGTTGAAATTCCGTTCACATTAAAGCTTAATTTCAAGATGGCAAAACAGTTATTGACAATCACCGGTTTTGTACTGTCAGTGTTAACTGTGTATGTTCGTGGGCAAGGCCTTATCCCTGGTATTGACAACAGGTGTTTCGAACCTGTTCAATCTGGCGGATGCCGTGCATTTTTCCCAGCTTTTTATTTTAACCCTCTTACAGGAGCTTGTGATTGTTTTGTGTATGGCGGATGTCATGGAAATAATAATAGGTTTGCAACATTGGAAGAGTGCACAAAAAAATGCTCAGTACAACCGAATGCCCAGTTCAATACTCCAGCATGTGATCGGATATTCAGAGAAAGCAATCCCCTTGCAAATTTCCTAGCTTCTCCACAGCAAGTGCGGCAGCCAGTGCCTCAGCCTACTGCACCAACTCAGATTCAAACACAAGCTCCTGCACAAATTCAACCTCAAGCTCCTGTTCAAATACAGCAAGCCGCCCCCACTCAGGCTGCTTCACGGCCACAAGGTATAACAGTTCAACAACTGCAGCCTGTTTCACATCAAGAAAGCACTGACCGGTTTCAAGAGGAGGAGGCTGATGAGGAGAGCAGGCCACCTGCACCTTCTGGCAACACAGGTACTAGAACCATCAGCAGTATTGTGATCGGAAGTACTGGAGTACGACCAGGATCTATTACCATTGGCCAACCTGTCTCTATTATTGTTCTACAGCCACAACGAATTCAGTCTAGAACCAGTGAGAGAGTATCAGAAAGTAAGACAGATACTGAGGCTCAATCAGACTCAGAAAATCAGGCAGCTCCCGAAAATCAGTCAGATTCAGAAAATCAGGCAGCTCCCGAAAATCAGTCAGATTCTGAGAATCCCATTTCATTTGCCAGTCATTTAGCTTCAGAATCTATACCCACGGGTCTCTTCTCGGGAGATGAAGAATTTGAAGAATAAAAAGCAATGACAATTGTCAGACTGCTTTGAGAAGAGTGACCCAGCAAAAAAAAAAATTTCTGTATAAAGTGTGTCTATAACCAAGTCAAAGAGTGCATATTGTATATATAATTTGTAATATTCTATGTATATACTGTAATTAAATAATAATATTATGAATAAATTTATGTTTTCATCAAATTAAAAGTTCATTCGAGAATATATATATATATATATATATATATATATATATATATATATATATATATATATATATATATATATATATATATATATATATATATATATATATATATATATATATATATATATTTTATAAGCTGGAAGATATAGGCGAGTCCTTAGAATACTAAGTATCAAAGTAACAAAGTAACAGGGAATTTTTACAGAAGATCTACTTCGAAAAAGGTTCCTAACGCCTCTGAGAGGAATACTTGGGGCAAAATATCTTAAATTGTAATTTCACTCTGATACTATTCTGCTATGTATAATTAAATAAAATAGTTCCACATTATTTTTACAGGTTATTACAACCCTTCCCGTGCGTATGTGCTTATTTGGTTATTGTTGGTCCTGAATGAGATTTTTTGCTGAATTAAATGCGAAAACAAAACCACGAGTGAGGTTGGGGAAAGCGTAATATAAACTAGTGGCATTCACATAGAATGCATTTATTCCTGAGTATAGCACATGTAAGCTATAAGGGCAAGCAGGAGAAAAAATATAATAATAATTTGTAAGTGATCTTGTACAACAGAGTGAGTACCTTGTTTGCAATCCACTGGAAATGAAAAGCGAGAGGGTAGGAGTAGAAATACTTGTTGCCTTTCTGCACACGTTACATTCCTGAAAAATGAAATCAAAGCTAAATATAGAAAGCTATTGGTTCTGGACTTTCGTAGAGTGGTTGGCTATGCTGTCTTTAGCAATAGGAACGTGCGAAAAATCTTATGAGTAAAACTTAACACTGGCTTTGTTTCCCAACCACTACTTTAAATAAACTTCTCAACAAAAAATAGTCATTAAAAAGATATTCTCTCTTCCAGCTATCCATTTATGGAGAACAAGTACATACTATAGCGTGTTTTACGTCACGGACTACCTTTTCAACCAAGGGCTAGGACGGTCGCCTTCTTGTGAAGGGCTTGTTTTGGCAGATGTAAACCTTACCCTGAGTGCATGCCCATGCTAACTTCAGACCATGGAGGGGAGCGAACCCTCGACCTGACTCCTCAAAGTCGCGGACGCTACCGCTTGAGCCACGGTGACTACAGAACAAGTACATTTTATAGGATCAAGAAACTTAATTCAACACTCATTTTCCCCCTCCTCACTTAAAATATTGTCGCCCACGTGTTCAAGGATACGTAATTTCAAAGCCATAATTAATAAACAGCGTCGTAACATTCACTAGGACAAAAAGTTCATGTTTTTGGATCAGGACACAACAATGACCTCATGGCCCGATTTCTTAAACAGTGTAAACCTAGGATACCATATTGTTAGTTAGCTAGACACACACAAATGGATTTCATAAACGCATCTGACGTGATTCTGTGTATGGCTAGGATCCTCTTGTTTAGAAATTCTGGTTTCTAGTTTACTCTTTTCCTTTTCCAGCTTCTTTACTTGTTTTTCTAGTTCTTTTCTCTCTTGCCCTTGAGCTTTATTTGCTTCCTCCAAAAAACTGGTTTTTCTCTGAGTGTTACATTCGCTTTCATTCATCTGTCCATATTCCGAATTTTATCATCAAGGTTTATAACCTTTGTCTCTAATTCCTTGAATTTTTGCTTCATTCTTCTTACAGCCTCTCCTCCTCCTCCTACATCCCCCGGAGATCCTCTACCACCCCTCCCCCAACCATTGGACGGGGGGTTAGGGACAGAGATAACCTCATATTGATGTTTTCCCTTTCATAGAATATAGAGAGATGAAATAAAAAAAAAAGAGCGTGAAAAGTTTCTATTTAAGCTTCACACAGAATTTCTATATCTTCACATAAGTACTATTTAGTTATTCAGTTCATTTCTTTTCTGGTAACACACATCTTAACTTAAAATTTGACTTTGGTAATTTGAAAAAGAAAAAGAAAAACAGGAGTCCATTTGAAGGAAAATTCGACTTTGTATCTGAGGAGACACCCACCTGTTTCTGCTATTTATTTTTCTTAACTGCTAAAACAGGTAATTTCAAAAGAAAAAATAATAACTTGCTAACCAAGGTATGTTATCACAGGATCAGACTTTAAATCTAACTCAATTTATAGACAAAATAAAATAAAATAGAGAACAAAGCAAAAAGAAAAAAATAAGACCGCTGTGCTACTTGCCAACTTAAATCAGTACTGTGTGTGTGTGTGTGTGTGTGTGTGTGTGTGTGTGTGTGTGTGTGTGTGTGTGTGTGTGTGTGTGTGTGTGATTACCTAATTGTGTTTACGGGAAAGAGCCCAAAGCTCGTATCTTCCCGTCTCCTCATCGGTTCCATTTTATACTTAGTCATACTTATCATACCTGTCCTTAAAACTATGCATTGAGATAGCATTAACTACCTCCTCGCTTAGCCAATTCCAATTATCAACTACTCTTACACTGAAAAAGTATTTCCTTACATCCTGCAAGCAAGTTTTCTTACGAAGCTTCAAACTATGACCTCTAGTTCTAGAGCCAGCCATATCAAAATATCGATCCCTATCCACTCTATCATAACCATGAAGAAATTTAAAGACTGTCACCATATCCCCCCTCAATCTTTTAGCTTCGAATGATGGTAAGTCTAATTCCCTCAGCCTCTCATCATAACTGAGATTACGTATTTCTGGCACCAGTTTCGTGGCATGTCTTTGAACTTTTTCAAGCTTAGCTATGTGCTTTTTCAAGTGCGGATTCCAAAAGGGGGCTGCATATTCGAGTCTTGGCCTCACATAGGTTACATAAATATTTCTGAACATTTTCTTGTCCATGTGCCTGAAGGCTACCCTTACATTTGATAAGAATGCATATGCTGCCCTTACTATGCCAATTATATATATTTCTGGAGACATCTGCCAGTATGTTTACTCCTAGATCTCTCTCATTCTCTGTCTCTTGAAATTATGCTCCTGCCGCCGAGTAGTCAAGCTTTGGCCTTCTTGCACTTGTACCCATTCTCATTACCTTAAATTTTGTATCAGAGAGAAAATGTTCAAAGACACACTTCAAGGCTGGTACTGGAGTTATGAAGAATTATTTTTTGAAAAAGTTGTATCAGTCAGAACTATCACCATTTGAATTTCAAAATTAATATATATATATATATATATATATATATATATATATATATATATATATATATATATATATATATATATATATATATATATATATATAAATATACTGAGAGAGAGAGAGAGAGAGAGAGAGAGAGAGAGAGAGAGAGAGAGAGAGAGAGAGAGAGAGAGAGAGAGAGAGAGAGAGTTTTACTAGACACTTGGCTACCTTAAAAATGTCAACAAAAACTCTTCTGTATTACTACTGCCATTTAACTTCCTGACACTTTTTGTCCGAAAAAAAGCTATCAAAGCAAAGACCAATGACGGCGACTTAGCATTTGCAGAAACTGACACCATAATAAATATCAAGGATATAATTCTGCTTTTTTACTAAATCTGCCAAATTTACCTAACTGTGCTTACGGGAAAGAGCCCTATGCATGCAACTGCCCGTTTCTTGATCGGTGTCATTATTTTTACTCCATGATGCGTATCGCATTTGTAGTCGCCGTGGCTCAGTCGGTAGCGTCTCCGACTCTGAGGCGTCAGGTCGAGGGTTCGCGCCCCGTCACGGTCTGAGGTTAGCAAAGGCATGCACTCAGCGTAAGGATTACATCTGCCAAAACAAGTCCTTCGTAAGAAGGCAACCGTCCTAGCCCTTGGTTGATAAGGGAGTCCGTGACGTAAAACCGGAACCGGAACCGGATGCGTATCGCATTTGTCCTTAAAACTATGCGTACGGTTAGCATCTACTACTTCCTTACTTATCGACTTCCAATCATCAACTATTCTTACACTAAGCAAGTACTTCTTTACCTCCTGCAAATTGCTTTTCTTACAAAGTTTCCACCATGACCTTTAGTTCTTGAGCCACCCATATCTAAATATTGCTTACTATTACCATATTCACTCTTCTTCCTTCTGGTTTCAAGAAATGGTAAGTCTAACTCCCTCAGTCTCTCCTCATAAGTGAGATTGCGTATCTCTGGCAATAGCTTCGTAGCATGTATTTCAAATTTTTCTAGTATATTTATATGGTTTTTCAAGAGTGGATTTCAGTGGGGTGTTGCATATTCAAGCTCTGGCCTCACATATGTCACATACATTATTTCTAAACATTTCCTTGTATGTTTATACGCACAAAAACTCACAGATATATATATATATATATATATATATATATATATATATATATATATATATATATATATATATATATATATATATATATATATAGTCTCTGTGGCAAAATGGTAGCGTCCACGACTCTGAGGCGGCAGGTCGAGGGTTCGAGCGACTGAGATTAGTAAGGGTAGACACTCAGGGTAACGATTACATCTGCCAAACCAAGTCCTTCGCAAGAAGGCAACCGTCCTAGCCCTTAGTAGAAAAGGGAGTTCGTGACGTAAAACCGAATCCATCCATATATATATATATATATATATATATATATATATATATATATATATATATATATATATATATATATATATATATATATATATATATATATATATATATATATATATATATATATATATATATATATATATATATATATATATATATATATTATTTACAAGTTATCAGAGTAATAGACTTCTCAGGTTTCTAGAACATAAAAATAATCAAAAATATAAAAAAATTAAACTTTTATATTCTTTAAGACAAAAGATAAGAAATAGAGTACTCATTATATAGACCAACTGAATATAAATAAGACTGTGAGAATAAAATGTTATTTACTTTATTTCAGTAAAAAAAAAAAAAAGTCTTGTTAGCTTAAGCACAAAAGGACGATATAACATCAAATATAAACACTAAATATCATTACTAAAAACTAAATCTCAAAAATTTTAATCAATTTCAATTTAAATTAAGAACACTCATTCTATTACTATAACAATCTTATTTCTCAAAGTTGTTACGAATTATGTTAGGGCCTGTTTATACAGGGCGTTTTGAACCGTGGCGGCTACCGCGCGTTAAACACTGTAATCATTCACACGAAACGTTTTGGACCGCAGTGGACATTTTTTTTTCCTTTGTTAATGGCATTCAGTGCCAGGGTGGATGTGATTACCTAATTGTGATTACCTAATTGTGTTTACGGGAAAGGGTGCCTTTCTTTCATCTGTATGTTTTTGGCTGTTGCATTGCAGCTTGAATCGGCACAAACAGTGTCAAAGACGACATTGGTTTCATCCACTTCTACTCCTCTTTGAGAGATCATGACAATAAGTTTTTCAGTATGAAAATGTCAGTGAAATTATTCGACGACTTTCTTGACTGTTTTGTAATTGCACTCCTAAAATTTCATGTTCCAAACTGATGGGCATTTTTCAATTTAATTTATGAATAAATCTGTATCAAACTGACCCCTCTCCATATCTAACAGCGGCCAGCGAAAATGGAAGCGATGTATTGGTGTGTCTATGACTCATTATGGGGATCAGTCCACATGGCGGCCAGAGTTGCCATGGTAACGCACAGTCTCTTTTTTTTGTTTTATCTCATTGGCTGATATACAGCCAATGATGGTGTCTGGTGTCCTCATAACGTGTGAACGACGATATTCATTTGTATGTGATTACCTAATTGTGATTACCTAATTGTGTTTACGGGAAAGAGGCCAAAGCTCGTATCTTCCCGTCTCCTCATCGGTTCCATTTTATACTTAGTGATACTTATCATACCTGTCCTTAAAACTATGGATTGAGATAGCATTAACTACCTCCTCGCTTAGCCAATTCCAATTATCAACTACTCTTACACTGAAAAAGTATTTCCTTACCTCCTGCAAAGAAGTTTTCTTATGAAGCTTCAAACTATGACCTCTAGTTCTAGAGCCAGCCATATCAAAATATCGATCCCTATCCACTCTATCATAACCATGAAGGAATTTAAAGACTGTCACCATATCCCCCCTCACTCTTCTAGCTTCGAGTGATCTAATTTCCTCAGCCTCTCATCATAACTGAGATTGCGTATTTCTGGCACCAGTTTCGTGGCATGTCTTTGAACTTTTTCAAGCTTAGCTATGTGCTTTTTCAAGTGCGGATTCCAAAAGGGGGCTGCATATTCGAGTTTTGGCCTCACATAGGTTACATAAATATTTCTGAACATTTCCTTGTCCATGTGCCTGAAGGCTACCCTTACATTTGATAAGAATGCATATGCTGCCCTTACTATGCCATTTATATGTATTTCTGGAGACAAATCTGCCAGTATGTTTACTCCTAGATCTCTCTCATTTTCTGTCTCTTGAAGTTGTACTCCAGCCACCGAGTAGTCAAGCTTGGGCCTTCTTGCACTTGTACCCATTCTCATTACCTTACATTTTGAAGTATTGAATTTCATTAGCCACTTTTCTGACCACTCATGCAGATTATTTAGATCCTCCTGAAGTTCTCTACCATTGTTCTCGTTTTTTACTTTCTTCACAATCTTTGCATCATCTGCAAACATATTCATGAATGAATTTACAGACTCTGGTAGGTCATTTACATATACAAGGAACAAAAGTGGCCCTAAAACTGAACCCTGTGGAACTCCACTACTAACTCTTCTCCATTCAGACACTGAGTGTCTTACTCTAACCCTCTGTTCCCTTCCTTCTAAGTAAGTTTTTATCCATTCCAAAACATTCCCACCTATTCTAGCCATTGCTTGCAGCTTCCTAATAAGTCTCCCATGTGGAACAGTGTCAAACGCTTTCTGGAAGTCTAGGAATATGCAGTCTGCCCAGCCCTCTCTTTCCTGTAAGATTTGGCTTACCTCATCATAAAATTCTAATAAGTTTGTTACTGTTGATCTACCTTCTCTGAAGCCATGTTGCCTCACTGACAAAAAGTTGAAGGATTCCAAGTGAAGAGAGATATGTTTCCTTAGTAGTTTCTCCATAACTTTGCAAACTATGCTGGTCAAGGAAACTGGTCTATAGTTCAGAGCCGTATCCCTCCTTCCCTTTTTGAAGATAGGTATCACATTTGCTTGTTTCCAGCATCTTGGAATCTCCCCCGACTCCAGTGACTCCTTAAATATGATACTTAGTGCCACTGATATTGTGTTTGCGAATTTTTTAAGCACATGAGGGGATATGTCATCGGGACCTGTAGCTTTATGAACATCTAAATCCATCAGCGCTTTGCATGCCTCTGTGGCTGTAAGGTTGATGTTCTCTAATACCGGCCCTTGAGCTTCTATCACTGCAATCTGAGGGGGTGGGGTATTTTCTACTGTAAATACTGACTGAAACTCCTTGTTCAATTCTTTGCAGATCTCTTCATCCGTCTCAGTAATGCTTCCATCCGCTCTCTTTAGCCTTGAAACCTGTTCTTTTACCTTCAGTTTTCCTCTGATAAAGCTGTGGAAAAGCTTGGGATTTTCTTTAGCCTTCCTGGTGATGTCCCTCTCATAGTCTCTCTCTGCCTCTCTCCTTTTACTTAGGTAGTCATTTCTTGCTCTTTTGTAGGTTTGCCAGGCATTTATGTTTTTTCTCCTCCTATACCTTTTCCAGCATTTGTCTCTCCACTCCTTAGCTCTTTTACACCCATTATCGAACCATTTCTCTCTGGCATGAATTACACCTACTTTGGTGACAGGTATGCAGCAATCTACTATCTTCCCATATTTCTCACAAAAGCTGTCATACATTTCTTGTACAGATTTGTTGTAAAATAAGGTTCTCCAGTCAATAACTGCAAAAAGCTCATTCATTTTGATGTAATCTCCTTTCCGATAGTTCCTCCTCATGTCCTCAGTGCCTCTACTCTCAGGAAGAATACCTTCAATGATATACTCCATCAACAACACACAGTGGTCACTCTTTCCAATT
Source organism: Halocaridina rubra (assembly GCA_037179515.1). Lineage (NCBI taxonomy): Eukaryota > Metazoa > Arthropoda > Malacostraca > Decapoda > Atyidae > Halocaridina > Halocaridina rubra. The sequence goes on along the minus strand of JAXCGZ010009462.1, from coordinate 199,194 downwards.
GGTGGTTCATACTCAATTTTTTCAATATCCAACACATTATCTGTGAACACTAGATCAAGTAGTGATGGCTCATCCCCACCCCTGGCCCTTGTTGGTTCCATTACTTGTTGGTGTAGGAAATTCCCTTGTACGCAATCTAGGAATCTTGCCCCGAATGAGTCCTCACCACTGTGTGGGTCAAGATTTATCCAATCTATCTCTTTATGATTAAAGTCTCCCATAATCAAAATCCTACATTTTTTTTCCCGTGCCATGTTAACAACTGAGTTTATGACTTCAAGAGTACCTATATGACTTTCCTCATAAACTTCAAGCCTATTTTGGTTCCTTGGTGGGTTGTATACAACAGTTATTATAATGCTCTCTGACCCAGTATTTATGCAAGCAACAAGAAATTCCTTGAACTCACTTTCTATAGCCAAGTTTATTTCTTCGACTTGAATCCTTTCACTTATCTCGACATTTCTGTCAACCGCGCATATGCAATGGGGATCTCGCAACTGAAGCGGTTTCCAAACCGCCCCAGTTATGTGTGAACGATTCCAACTGCGTACCCAACTGCACGGTGACAACCGCCTCGTATGAACAGGGCCTTAGCTCAAAAAATTACAAATATTGTGCGTTCTATGTGCTGTACATTTGTGATGTGTGTAAAATATCACCTGAAAATAAAAAAAGAACAAAATCACATGAATGATGATCCGCTTTTACGTCACTGACTCCCTTTTTTCAGTAAGGGCTTGCACTGTGCTTCCTCTCCAGAGGATTTTGGTTTTGGCAGTGCGCAACTGTTACCCTTAGTGAATACCTTTTCTAATCTCAGACCCTAGCGGGTCTCGGACCGACGACCAGGCAAATCAAAGACAAATCCACTACCATCCGGCCACGATGGTCACCACAAATCACTTTAACACAGATATTAACAAATAGCTAATGAATAGAATTATTTAAAAACCTGACAAAAATTTAAAATATATAATACACAAAATTATATAATATTCTTTTGGGTCAAAATTCCTAGACTGACCAAAGAAATTGCTTACACCAACAACGGCCGAGATGGACCAATAAAGATGACTGAGCTTCATGTCTTGCACAAAGAAGAAGAAGAAGAAGAGGTGAAATAAGGCCATAACAGTTTGGACATTTTTCTTAAAGCTACTTTTGGAAATGTCATCTATATACCAACTAGAAATTGAGGCTGAATAAGGATAAAGGTAAACGTAGACAGAAAAATTACACACCAGGCTTTGCTGGGCTTAGATTATTTAAGCAATGAGTGATGGTTCAAGTACTGAACTAGGCAAAATGCCATGGGGGTGATGGTTTTATACTCAAATTAAATCGATAATTTAATGACATTGGATAAATCCCAGTGACTGGTTGATATAGTTAGGTCTGGGGGAGTTGAGAGTCATTTATGCTTCCAATGGAGCCCATAGGCTGTACCCAAATTGATATTTAAGACGACATATTCGGCTTCATATTTAGCATTATATATTTGGAACACCTACAGTTTAGCGGGGCATACCAATATTCAAAGCCTACCAGTAGATGGCGATAGGCTCTGACTAGAGAACTGGCCGATGAACACACTATAAAAATGGTGACACTAGGCATGCGAAGCAATTCTTTACTATCCTAACTAACAATACCTAACCTCTTAGCCAGGGGGCTTGGCCCCCCTGGAACCCCCCATCATACAGGTTAGGGTCGAACTACTTACTTGAGCGGAGGGGTGAGGTCGTTGAGCAGCATGGCCCGCAAAACTGTAAACTGCCCATATATTTCTTAAATTTGAACTGTTACTGTTACGGGTTCGTGGCAAAGTTGACTTTTGTTACTTTTTACTCAATTCGGAGTAGGTTGGCACTGCAGAATGCCTTGAGGGCAATTTTGTATTCCGTTCTGACCTAGTGGACGTGTTACTGGTCAAAGATTGTGTTGCTATCTTGCTTCTAGACTCACTCTCAGTTTCCTTTGTGGAGAATGTCACAAATCCCCATTCGAATGAGAGTGGATGCAGACAGGTTGGAGCTGGGGAATATTTTGGATACCCTCCTTATCACCCCCACAAACCTGAGGCTGTTACTTTCCGAATTAAGTGCTTTAGTCACTGCACTACCGAGGTCCTCTCATAAGTATGTAATTTCATACTGATGTCAAAATGAATCATTCATGAAGTTTCCCTGCTCCCAGAGGCCATAACTCTAAACCAGTGGTCAAGTCGCTACTTACTCGAATGTCGCATTATTTTTACTAGTTTATCAGCCTTATCAAGATGCACTAAGGGTAACGATTACATCTGCCAAAACAAGCCCTTCGCAAGAAGACAATCGTCCTAGCCCTTGGTTGAAAAGGGAGTCTGTGACGTAAAACCAGAACAAAAATCAACCTTATCAGGATAAGGTGTGAGGTTACTTGACACTTGCATTTCAGGACTCAGATTTCACTCATGTTTACACACAGGAAGCTAGAAATTACATATATGAATGAATATTCACGCAATTTTAGCCTAAAATAAATAACTTCAATTATCATGTCTTTATAACTACAGTACAAATATATAAGGACATAAATTGTAGCAAAACAAATATGCTTTCTCAAGTATAGTTTCAGACATCATATAAAGAAAATGTTTACGTCACAGACTCCCTTTTCTACCAAGGGCTAGGACGGTTGCCTTTTTGTAAAGGACTTGTTTTGGCAGATGTAATCCTTACCCTGAGTGCATGCCCTTGCTAACCTCAGACTGTGACGGGGCGCGAACCCTCGACCTGACGCCTCAGAGTCGCGGACGCAACCGCTTGAGCCACAGTGACTACCACATAAAGAAAATTTACTGAAATATATATTCGAAAGCAAACAATGGTAAAAAACTATTAGGACTGAGGGACAGAGAATTTTAACGTCAAGCCTGTTGAGAGTATGAGGCAGTATACAATTATTTTTTAGGTTTGGTTGTAATGGTGTTTATTAATGTGTAGCTTCAGTGTCCAGCTTTGATGGATAAGTGTGTGGGGTTTTGTTGCTTTTCAGTGTATTTCTGGTCAGTTTTAACTAATTATGAGTAAATTATTAGATGAATATTATTTTCTGTATTATTTAGTAGAAAATTTGTTCAACTAAAATACCTAGCTGTTGTAAATCTTTCGCCATCCGGTCATACGACATGAAGAAGAATTTCTGTTATATTATGATTTTAGGTTATGTTAGATAGGGAATATGTTTCACAATTTCAGTTTATACAATATCCCTGCTATAATGATTATAGGAAATGAATTACTGAAATCTTTGGTAATAAGCTATCTATATATTTGTCTCGTAAATTAAAAAGTTATGACTTGTTTGTAAAGATTAATGGGGCTGAATATCTTTCCCTCATCTTATATAATGTCGTCTGTTGTCTAGTTTTTGTAATAAAAGTGCCTATTACGAGAAAGGTAAACAAATTTCAACCTGAATTCAATTCTACTGTTGAAGTTCATATACAATAAATGATTTTTATGCAATTAGGGTTCTTTGCCCTATATAATCAAGAAAGCTTGTTAAATGAGACTCACTTATATGGGAACTGGGATCATTGACTTTATCTTTCTTAGAGTCTGCTTTGCAGATACCGTCACTATGTGTTGAATTATGTCATTACAGTATTTGTAATTTTTTTCCTTTATTTAGTGATCTATGTCATCATTGTGTAATTTGTGCTATATGTATGCCATTAGTTGGAATACAGTTGTTAAATTTCCATTTTCTTTTGCGATAAATAGGAGTAGAAGGTGGATAGTAGGCATCTTGGAAAGTAGAACCCAATTTAGGCTCATTATTTCCTTCCATGAAGGTTTGTTTATTTAAAACAGCTGGATAATCCTGAATACAAGGATATATACGTGTGAGTAATTCTTTGAGGCTCTTAGCAAGCATTTTTATGAAGGTAAAATATAAGTGTTGCATATAAAAAAAGAAGTGCAATTGATAAAGAGCATTAACAGTAGTCACCAATAAATTCTTTAAAGTTAATGTAACACTACACGTAGATGTGGGATCAACTGGTTTATATAAACAAGAGGCTTAGGATTCTTTGGTAATAATGATCATCTGACAAACTTTAAAGTAGCTAAATTTAACACTTCTCAGTGATGAGTAAATAATGTTTAGATTCTTGAGTACAAATACAGTAAACAATGTGATAGCGATATGAATAATATGCAAATGTGAATGAAACATCACTCATCTGTTTTATTCATTTTAATTATTCATATTTTTCTCTGACGGTAAAATATAGGATTTTAGAGTGCCATAAAATTTCCTTAAACTAGTGACACTCAATTTATTACTAACAGACCATCTGGTGGTGTTGCAGATGGTATCAGTGAAAGAGTTTATGCAATTTTAGTTACAATTTTTCTTCTGTCCTTGTAGATGACTACATTTTGGATTTAATAGCTATGTTGGAAAATTTAGGAGTTACGTGTGTACATATGATACCTTTTTCCTTGTGTCAGGGTGAAGAGAAACACCTGTATCGTAATGAATGAAGGTATTGAGGTAGATTTTTAAGGCTTCCTCTGGGCAAAGCTCACTTTCTCAGAGTGATTTAATGCTGACTGCCTAGCGATGAGGAAGATACATTCTTCACTAAGATATAATGAGGCATTCTCTTATTGTTCCTATTGTGGATTTATTACGGCATTCAAGAGAATGGACATTACCTTTTCTAGAAAGGAGGAACTCAATACCTCCCTCAAGACATCCAGACATGAAGGAACTGGAAGGGTGATGGACAGCTTTTGGATGATACCTCATCAGTTCAGTTACATTTCATCTTCTTGGCAAGAATGAATTTCAATCAGTGCAGGAGGCCAATCATCACTTTTTAACTATTTTCAGCCTTTGCTAAGCTGATGATGACTCTTGGGGGACAAGGAATTGCTGTCTAAATTTGTATCGTAGATGAAGGTCTTATTATATATCTCAAGTAATGCTTCTGCTGCGAGGGTGGTTCAGATGTACAAACTTAGATTCAAATTCTCTGTCTCATGCTGAATGAAATGGTTTTGTAACATGTAGTTATAGCAAGATGAAAGGATACGTGTCTTGCTGGAATGCTAGAGCTGCTAGTAGCAAAAACTATTTTATGCATTGCTTTGTAACACTTGCACTGTCTGACATGGCTCAGTTGTGCCTAGAAGCACAATACATATTTGTGATCATAAAGTCGAATAGTTGTATGTCGCTAAGTCGTAAGTCAACTACTACTGTACACAGAAAGAGTTCAGAGGAGTTGTGTACCATTGAAAAACCTTACAGAATCATGTTTGAGAAATTCTGGATTAAAAGTCAATTGGTTAATCATATTTAGCCATATATCATATGCTTATCAAATACAGAAGCTGCATAAGCACCAACAGTGCATATTCATTCTGGGCTGCATTATTATTATTATTATTATTATTATTATTATTATTATTATTAACTTATTTCTCTGCTACACATCTTAATTTATTTGAAATTATTCATTTGTAATAACCTTTGCATTTTCTACAGAGAAATTATTTACAGTGCTCTGAATATTTGACACTTACCCCAAAGACTGCCATAAAAATTTCTAATCTTTATTGATCTTCTATGAAATTTCAGACACAACAGTATAATATATCACTATGGAAGGTGGACTGTTGTCTCTAAGGTGGAATGACCATGGCACTACATTTTTTGACATGCTCTCCTCCATCAGGAAGAAGGTAAGATACAATTGGAAATTCTACTTAAGTAAAGAATCTAAAACTTTTATCATTTACTACAAAATAATACTTTAATAGTACTTTATAATCATAATGTAAATTCTCAGTTGCAGATTATTTGTTCTACGAGATTTAAGTGAATTATAATTACAGTGTGATATTAATATTATTTAAGACCTTGCAGCTTATTCTAATTATTATATAGGGAAATTGAAATATAAAGAAGAATCGAAACAGAATTTTTATGAGAATTTGAGCATAATTTTTTTTGAGTACATTTGTTTAATACTTGATTCACTGTATTATTTTGTTTCTTATAGGAGGCGTATTGTGATGTCACTTTGGTGTGTGATGGGCGATTCTATCGTGTTCATAAACTCGTGCTTTCTACTTGCAGTCAATTCTTTGACAGTTTATTCAGTCAAACAGAATGTAAACATCCTGTAGTAATCGTAGCAAATGTTTTATGTAAAGATCTAGAAGCCTTGTTGAATTATATGTATTTGGGGGAAGTGAACGTCCTTCAGACTGAACTTCCGGGTTTAATGAAAGCAGCTGAGGTTTTAAGAATAAAAGGATTGGCAGAATCTTCTAAAGGCAGTGGTAGAGATGCCAAAGACAGAAAACGCACTGCAGGTGGGGAAGGTTCTGTAGACAGTGTTGCTAAGTGCAGAAAATTAGATAATTCAACAGAATTTTCTAGATCTTCACCCCAAGCACTTGACAAATCAAATGTTCGCAGTTTGTGTAGACAGAGAACAAATAATGAAAGTCAAATTTCAAAGAGGAATATGGATCATATGGGTCCCATAAATATAGGAGATGAAAACCTTGATCAGTTATCTCCATCTAGACTTAATGAACCTAGCTCATTTGCAAATGATCCTAGTGTTGGTATTGATAAAAACCATAAACAGATACTACCGTTAAGAGCTCCTTCCCATAGTGCTACTCCTTGCAGTGCTGAAAAAGATCATGATCAGCTACCTACTCCCAGAATGCCCTCGCCTGATTTTTCTCAGTCAACTGGAAAGGAACTTCCTGTGCTTGGGTGCAGAGGTGTGATGGATGAAACAAAGTCTTCAAAATCTGATGTAAGCATCTGCAGTTTTATCATTTTCTCTCTGGAACCTATCTTGTTCATAAGTATGGGAGTGTCTATTTTAATTATTATTATTACTGTATTTTTACTTTTTCTCTAAAGTATATTCTTATTGTTAGCACATCGCACAATACAGAATTTAGACTATTTTGATAGTTTAGAATAGGTACAAAGTGCACTACAAAATATAGGTACCATTTTGAAAAGTGTCTTGTAACTTAGGCGACACATCCCTGTACAGTATGTCTGTTTTTGTCATAGTTCATGTTGAGTATCTAAACTGTATGAAAATTATAATAAAACCATCATAGTAAGAAAAACTTGTGTGCATATATTGTCAGGTTAAAGTAGAAGAAATCTTGATAAAAGAAGAGAGTGATGAATGGATTGGAGAGACAGATGATGGGCTCGACTCAATTCCCTTTCATGACGTTGAAAGCAACATGACCTATCCTACCCAAACGGATACTGCTTCTTCCTATTCAGGCAACAGTTGCATTCCTTGGGAATTGACATCATCATCATCCCAGCTTCCAGCGATAGAAAGTCATCAACAACATGTGATCCCAGGATCTTCAGGAACGCAAGGGGTAAGTCTATTTGTCTTGTTTTTCTGTTGTTAGTTGTCATTAGCTATTTGAGTAAAGTAGGACTTGAAAGTGTTTTTAAGTTGATCCTCTCATTGCTGTGTCATCTTAAGTAAAGACTAGAGTGCTTTTGATTTTTTTATGTGCTTACTCTAAGACTGGACGGACAATGCTGGTTGTAAAGGCTGCCTTCGGAATATTCTTGTAACAGAGAAGTGGCAGTAATATTCTGACAACCCTCGATTTACAACTGCAATATGTTCTGAGTAATAGATCCTAAGTTGATCTATTTATTTATTGAAGTTCATATAGCACTGCAGTACATGTGTGCAGTATAATCTGCGCAGTTGTGCAAGAATTTTGTTAAGGTAGATGCGCAAGTAAGATAGAATTATTTTTAACTCGTATGTATGTAACTGACTGCAAGAATAAGTAGATGATTTTTTTTTATTTTACTATTGATCTGATCTGTAATTACTATACAGTTGTCCCACATCATATACAAGCAATTGTTTCCACCTCTGCCTGTGAAAGTGAGAATTTTTGTACAGTCAAAACCTTCATATATAGGAATCGGTCCTCATCATATGACTCATTCACAATCTCTTATACTCTAAATCTTGCATTAATTACTGTACTGTAATTTAGCTTTTTGTAATGCATTGTGAATTACATGCACAGTGAAACTTACCAGTGAAAAGGTTTGCTAAACCACTGTTTAAACAATAAGTTGTTTAGAATGAAACATTTTTGTATGTGTTTTCTTGAAAGTGTTATGAATCAACTGAGCATAACGATTATAATTACAATAATAAATTTTTAGAAAATGTAAAGCACACAGGCGAAAAGCTATACTAAACCTCTTTACCTGAACAATATGTGATTCAGAATTAAATTTTTCCATGAATGCGATTTTTAGAGAATATTACAAATAAACTGACATTCTGGAGACAGTTAAATAATGGTAAATGTTAGAACTTATTGACTGTAACTAATATTTAATTCTCATGGAATGTAAAGTATACCAGTGAACAGGTTTACTAAGCCTCCATCTGAACACTACTAAAAACTGAAAACTACAATGCAAACTACAAAGTAGAAATATCTGAAATCAATAAACACATGATCCATCTCTATTTGGCAGCAAGTTTATCGGTACTTATCATGCAGCTTCCTGCATTTTCAGTTACAGTAAGTAATAACATTATTAATATTACATTCAATATTAGAAATAGTCAGTGATCAGTTTAAGTGTATGGCACTGTTAGTTGACTTGCATTTTACAGTTCAGTATTTATAACTATTGATGTTCAAGTTAAGGAAATTTGAGTTAAGAATTGATGAAGTTTCAAGTGTTGATTCCAAAAATCTTTCACAAACTTTATGTAAATGTTCATCAGGCCGAAGTTGTAATCTTAATGAACGCAGTCAAATCGCATTACAAGTGCACACCATTAAGTCGTTGTGCTGCCAAGTGTATAAGTACATTTAATGCATAACGTATCACTATTCAATTTAAGACATACATATGGGAAAACACATTGGAATGGTTTGTGCAAAATATCAGAGGCTTTTCAAATGTAAGTTTAATGCTGGAAACTAAAGAAAATTATATTGATGAGTAGAAAGAAGCACGAAAAAAGAGTAGGAAAGAGGTGCCCTAGAAATTGACATTATCAAGAACTTAAGTATTTGCTTGAAACATTTTAAAAAATAAGGAATTTCGACTACTTGAGACTCACATACTTTTACTCTACATGCCTGCACTTTCACACCAATTCAAATGCTCTTATTGCCTGTATTAAAAACACTGAAATAGTCATGCACATAAAATTTTGATAGATTCTGAAGAATGTTTTTGAAGTAATGAATAAGAAGCTTTGTGGGAGGAAAAGTGTATATTTCAGAATCTCTTTTCAACCTGTCATGTCTCTTTAGTGGAAACATACTCAGTGAGAAATTGAACTGGTCTCAAAGACAAAGTTGAAATTAATAGTTTTATCCTCATGTCCACAATGCTGATCTGGTTTACAGGCTCTTTGGGTATCACAGAAAATATTATGTCCCTTTTGTCACTGTTAGCATGCTAGCGTACAGCATTATTATTATATATATATATATATATATATATATATATATATATATATATATATATATATATATATATATATATATATATATATATATAGAGAGAGAGAGAGAGAGAGAGAGAGAGAGAGAGAGAGAGAGAGAGAGAGAGAGAGAGAGAGAGAGAGAGAGAGAGAGAGAGAGAGAGAGAGAGAGAGAGAGAGAGAGAGAGAGAGAGAGAGAGAGAGAGAGAGAGAGAGAGAGAGTGTATTTATTAGTAAGGTTTGCTTCGTTTGTTACATTGGTATTACTCTATAACTTGCAGAAAACAAATGAGAAAACAAATGAAATGTAAAGAAAATACGAAAAAACTAATACCGAAATTCAATTGTCCTCTATGTAGATATATTTGTTCACTCATAATTGGTAAAAACATGTTTTGAAAAATAGCGTGTCGAAGCTCAAGTGAAATGTTCATGCTGTTTACTTCTTTACAATGCAATAGCAATATTTAAAATTCTTGTGCTTCTCTAGAACAGAGTGTTACGAAAGTATATTACCTCCTAAGTTGGAAGTTTTTGTGCAGGAATGTTTGAAACACACAAATTCAATGAAAACATGATAACCAGTACCTGCAGAACATCATGCAGGAGGTAAGGCTGGTGTGGTCCATTTGGTGACCTCATTACAAGCTGTTCTTAAGAAGTTGAGAAATATTGAATTTTTAGCCAACTGCCAATGAAGATGCCTTCCAGAACCGAAAGTATAGATAACTAAATTTCAACATTTTAAACGAAACATTGCCATGAATAAACCTGCATATTATAAGCAGATGCCATCAGCATCCAGAGTTGTCATCAGCATCTAGTCTTAGTAAGTACCCTTTACATTTACAGTATCATATGTTTTATTTTTATTTATTTTTCTATCATTGTCCTATGCCGTTTTCAAAGTATTTGATTTGATAATTACTTTGATTTCAGTTATATTCCTTGTTACAAATCCAATTTATACTTACACGTATTTTAACTTGTATTATGTACCAAATTCTATGGCAAACGTGTAAGGAAATGCACTTACAATTGGTGTGTTGGAATGTAAGCATTTCATTTTTCAAGGTACATCTCTGTACCATTGGCAGCAGCTCAAGATTCCTTTGCATTATTACAAGGTTGGCAGCGAGCGAGAGCTGCTGCTACATACTCTTTCTTTTAATACCATTGGTTACATATTGAAACATATGAGTAAAACATTTGTAAAGCTTCTTGTCAGTTAGTATAATGGCAAATCAAAGCTTGTAAGTCTAGAGTGGTCTGTAATAATTATCTACGTTAATACTAAGTAAGTAGAGAAAAGATGGGAAAGGGAGTATAAATATTAAGATACCTGTATGAATATTAAGGAAGGCAATTCTTAAGAAACATGAATACAAATACCAGGTGTAATTTCTAAATTTTAGCAGGTAAAGGAAGGATTAAGCTTTGGTAACAGACAAGCCTGATATAAACCATAGCTTCATATCAGGATTCCTTGGTATTAGTTACATTTTGAGCCCCTGTCATATATCTGTGATATTCATATTCATATTTTTATTTCAAATAAACATACATAGTAACATGGAGTTATTATTGTGAGTCAGCAAGAGATTATATACATGAAATGAGTTATAATATTCTTCATAACTGAAGTTCACATAAAATACTACAATATTATTAGTATACTAATAAGAATAACATAAAAAGGAAGCTATTGCATATGTATTAGTGAATCACCATGAACAGTTTTTAGAATCCAAAGAAAAGGCAATGCCCTCCTTTACGTTCATGTTTTTGCAGTCAGGAAATTCGTGCCTCTAAAGTCATATCATATTTCCAAATATCCACATTATGTTTACTTTTAACCACACGTTGTATTGCTTCAGCAGAGTACCCAGACTTTATGAATAGTAAATTCAGTTTTATGATGCTGCTAACTGAATAATGAAGCCTATTATAGTACTTAGCCTGAAATAAGGCCATGTGATGTTTAAGAAGAAATTGCTGACATATGTTAGCAACGATAGGATTACTTACATATGTAGGAACTCCTATTATTCGTTTAAGAACATTGCAATATTCATAGCTTTGTATTAGAAATCTTTGGGTTTAAGAGTTTACATTTGGGGTTCTTGTCATATATCTGCTGACATATATTTATACAATTGTAAATACAGCAACGTGACTCTCTTGTCTTTCTCTTTTTCTTAAGGTTGTTGTTATATAGCTGTATATGTTTTGTCGTATGTGTATTTATATTTATTATATATTGCTATGTTGTATTGTTTGTTGCAAGATGTAATTGCAGAAGCTTTGTTTTGTGCAGTAAAATCTACATAACTATTTTTAGATTTTATTGATTTACTGTTCAAAACAGTACTGCTGCATTACTATTCAGTACTTCACTTGAAAGGTGTGATGCTAATGAATTATGGGTATTTCATGGTCTAATAGTTATTGCAAGACAGTTTGATGCTAAAGTGGTTATAGAAAGACCCCACAGCATGCCTTAAAGATGATATACTGTCAGTATACTCAACACTATACCCCCTTAAAAATTATTTCTCCAAGCATTTAATGGTTATCTTTATGACCAAATTGACTTACTACTGGTTGGTTTGAACAAATCGACATCATATATTGATGACTATCTGTACTCATACCAATACATATTTCAGAATTGAGATTTACATAAATAATTCATTTTCAAGCTCTATGTACCATTCATTGCTGTGCTGTAGCATCTACATATTAGAAAGAAATTACCACTCCCTTGATTCTAAAAATTAATTTCTCCATGGAATAGTAATGGAATACTAATTGATCTACACAAACCAGAGAGAGGCCTATTTATTAATTCAACACATACTAAGATATATTTATGGAATAATCGCTTGTATTAAGTTTTTTCATGTGGTGGCCTTTCTCGCTGATGCTGGCGTGGTAACTACAACCAAAGCAAAGAGGAAGATATGGTTTCATTGTTGCATTAAAGATAAACATCTCACATCTGTTCAGTGACGTGTCCTTCCTTTCCTAAAGATGTGGTTATAGTGCATATGCTTCTCAAAACTGTAGTATATTTTTTTTTCTCATCTATTTGGCTAAAGAAAAGCTTCAAATTATCAATGTGCCTCGGGCTTCTTTGTCGGCAATGGGGAAACCAGGTTGTATTCCACTTTTTTGACAATGAAAAGTAGAAATTCTTGGCTGAAAACTAGTGATATTCTAACCTTGAAAAAGTCTGTGCTTTGTGTTGCTGTTAAGGATTGTTCTCTTCTTTCAACTTGTGAGTCTCCTCTTTTTCCAGCTCCTGTAGAATGTTGTCTAACTCCTCTGTGTCCGGGGTCACTTAACTGATAATCACTAACAAGATAATAATTAAAATGGTAATTTTGATGTTAAAAAAGACCGAACAATATAATTTAAATATGATACACTTTTAATACATACTACACTATGCTCCCATACTATTATAATTCCGTTGACTTAATGGTTCTACTTACAAACTATTGTTCGGAACCGATCCCAGTCACACACACACACACACACACACACACGCATATATATATATATATATATATATATATATATATATATATATATATATATATATATATATATATATATATATATATATATATATATATATATATATATATATATATATATATATATATATATATATATATATATATATATATATAGAAGATTCTTCTGATGGCAGTGCTTTGAAGAAAAGGAAAGCCATCACCATGAAAGTGAAATTAGAGATAGTTAGATTCATGGAAAAGGGAGAAACTTTACTACTGCATTAGCATATGATCTTATTTAGGTGTGTTCCGACTTACACTGAAATTCCGGTTACATCACGTTTCAGGAACAAAACTCTGACGTATGTCAAGGACCCCCGTAGATATATATATATATATATATATATATATATATATATATATATATATATATATATATATATATATATATATATATATATATATATATATATATATATATATATATATATATATATATATATATATATATATATATATATATTGGCTCTCCGTTAGTCAACACTAATTGGGACCATAAAAAATGCGACTAATTGCAAAAAATTGAATAACGGATCTATATTTCCCATTACAGTCAATGTATTGGGTCCAATAGGGACTGGCCATCCTACATGTAATTACTTTCAACATCTAATTGCATCCTACATCTATTACTTTTGATTACAGAGCTCCATAAAATAAGAAATTATACAAAAGACATATTTAAATATTAATTAGAAATAGTAGTAAAGGAAAATTAAACAAAAATTTAATTAAATGATAATATAAATAAAGGATAAAGCATAGCAATATGTATCTGACAACAGCGATTCAGCATACATGATTGGGGGGGAGCTAAGTGATGTGGAAGGATGGAAACCGGCATTATCTACTAACAACAATATCTTCAAATTTAGGTTATTTTCACTCCAGTAGTAATAATAATAATAATAATAGTTATTCTAATAACTGTTTTCAAAGGCATGCATGTGTGTGTGTGTGTGTTTTTAATACTCACATACTTTACAAACTGCTAGAAGAGGAGAGCTCTGGGGTATATGTGCCATCTAGCAGGGGATAGATACCGACTGATGTGTTCTAACATGTGGTGATGATTCAGTAGTTTATATTATTATTATTATTAATGTTATTATTATTATTATGGGGGAGGAGCAAGTGATGGACCGGAACCAGTGGAGACGACTAGTGAAGAGATGCGACCGTATAAGAAAATGGGAACCCAAATAGAGGAAGAAGAAGAAGATTATTATTAAGCACAAAAAAGACATTAGCCTATGTTCTCTCTCTCTCTCTCTCTCTCTCTCTCTCTCTCTCTCTCTCTCTCTCTCTCTCTCTCTCTCTCTCTCTCTCTCTCTCTCTCTCTCTCTCTCTCTCTCTTTATTATTGTTTTTATTATTATTTTTATTATTATTATTAAAAACAAACAAGACATTAGCCAATATTCTTTTCATCTGTCATAGCATGCATATCTGTATTATTATTATTATTATTGTTGTTATAATTTTTATTATTATTAATATTATTATTATTAAGCAGAAAGAAGACATTAGCCTAAGTGCTTTTCATATCCCTGTCTCTCAATTATGTCATAGGTATTATTATTTTTATTATTATTATTATTATTATTATTCTTGTTATTGTGATACACTGAGAAGATGATAGCCCAAAGCTTTTCAACTCACGCACGCACGCACTCTCTCTCTCTCTATTTGCATGCGATGTCATACACCATTAACACCATGTATTTACGAAAAAGCGAAACGGCAAGGAAATTTATTACCATTGCCTCGATGAATGAGTGCAATGACTGATAACAGGGACCCCTGTACATATATATATATATATATATATATATATATATATATATATATATATATATATATATATATATATATATATATATATATATATATATATATATATATATATATATATATATATATAACCAATAAGCACATTATATATGTGAAAACATGAATCATTTTTTTTACCCCGACCGGGACTCGAACCTAGGACTTATGATTACTAAGTCAAGGCGCTACCACTACACCACAGAAGGTTAAAAGGAACCCAACCTTATAGCTTATATCTGCTATACTAAGGAATGAACGCATTCTAACTGAATGCCACATGTTCATATTACAGATTCCCCAACCTCACTCGTGGCTTCATTTTAGCATTTAATTCAATTCCCAATCTCATTCGGCCCATGAAATAACCAATAAGCACATTATATATGTGAAAACATGAATCATTTTTTTACCCCGACCGAGACTCGAACCTAGGACTTATGATTACTAAGTCAAGACGCTACCACTACACCACAGAAGGTTAAAAGGAACCCAACCTTATAGCTTATATCTGCTATACTAAGGAATGAACGCATTCTAACTGAATGCCACATGTTCATATTACAGATTCCCCAACCTCACTCGTGGCTTCATTTTAGCATTTAATTCAATTCCCAATCTCATTCGGCCCATGAAATAACCAATAAGCACATTATATATGTGAAAACATGAATCATTTTTTTACCCCGACCGGGACTCGAACCTAGGACTTATGATTACTAAGTCAAGGCGCTACCACTACACCACAGAAGGTTAAAAGGAACCCAACCTTATAGCTTATATCTGCTATACTAAGGAATGAACGCATTCTAACTGAATGCCACATGTTCATATTACAGATTCCCCAACCTCACTCGTGGCTTCATTTTAGCATTTAATTCAATTCCCAATCTCATTCGGCCCATGAAATAACCAATAAGCACATTATATATGTGAAAACATGAATCATTTTTTTACCCCGACCGGGACTCGAACCTAGGACTTATGATTACTAAGTCAAGGCGCTACCACTACACCACAGAAGGTTAAAAGGAACCCAACCTTATAGCTTATATCTGCTATACTAAGGAATGAACGCATTCTAACTGAATGCCACATGTTCATATTACAGATTCCCCAACCTCACTCGTGGCTTCATTTTAGCATTTAATTCAATTCCCAATCTCATTCGGCCCATGAAATAACCAATAAGCACATTATATATGTGAAAACATGAATCATTTTTTTTTTTTTACCCCGACCGGGACTCGAACCTAGGACTTATGATTACTAAGTCAAGGCGCTACCACTACACCACAGAAGGTTAAAAGGAACCCAAATGATTCATGTTTTCACATATATAATGTGCTTATTGGTTATTTCATGGGCCGAATGAGATTGGGAATTGAATTAAATGCTAAAATGAAGCCACGAGTGAGGTTGGGGAATCTGTAATATGAACATGTGGCATTCAGTTAGAATGCGTTCATTCCTTAGTATAGCAGATATAAGCTATAAGGTTGGGTTCCTTTTAACCTTCTGTGGTGTAGTGGTAGCGCCTTGACTTAGTAATCATAAGTCCTAGGTTCGAGTCCCGGTCGGGGTAAAAAAATGATTCATGTTTTCACATATATAATGTGCTTATTGGTTATTTCATGGGCCGAATGAGATTGGGAATTGAATTAAATGCTAAAATGAAGCCACGAGTGAGGTTGGGGAATCTGTAATATGAACATGTGGCATTCAGTTAGAATGCGTTCATTCCTTAGTATAGCAGATATAAGCTATAAGGTTGGGTTCCTTTTAACCTTCTGTGGTGTAGTGGTAGCGCCTTGACTTAGTAATCATAAGTCCTAGGTTCGAGTCCCGGTCGGGGTAAAAAAATGATTCATGTTTTCACATATATAATGTGCTTATTGGTTATTTCATGGGCCGAATGAGATTGGGAATTGAATTAAATGCTAAAATGAAGCCACGAGTGAGGTTGGGGAATCTGTAATATGAACATGTGGCATTCAGTTAGAATGCGTTCATTCCTTAGTATAGCAGATATAAGCTATAAGGTTGGGTTCCTTTTAACCTTCTGTGGTGTAGTGGTAGCGCCTTGACTTAGTAATCATAAGTCCTAGGTTCGAGTCCCGGTCGGGGTAAAAAAATGATTCATGTTTTCACATATATAATGTGCTTATTGGTTATTTCATGGGCCGAATGAGATTGGGAATTGAATTAAATGCTAAAATGAAGCCACGAGTGAGGTTGGGGAATCTGTAATATGAACATGTGGCATTCAGTTAGAATGCGTTCATTCCTTAGTATAGCAGATATAAGCTATAAGGTTGGGTTCCTTTTAACCTTCTGTGGTGTAGTGGTAGCGCCTTGACTTAGTAATCATAAGTCCTAGGTTCGAGTCCCGGTCGGGGTAAAAAAATGATTCATGTTTTCACATATATAATGTGCTTATTGGTTATTTCATGGGCCGAATGAGATTGGGAATTGAATTAAATGCTAAAATGAAGCCACGAGTGAGGTTGGGGAATCTGTAATATGAACATGTGGCATTCAGTTAGAATGCGTTCATTCCTTAGTATAGCAGATATAAGCTATAAGGTTGGGTTCCTTTTAACCTTCTGTGGTGTAGTGGTAGCGCCTTGACTTAGTAATCATAAGTCCTAGGTTCGAGTCCCGGTCGGGGTAAAAAAATGATTCATGTTTTCACATATATAATGTGCTTATTGGTTATTTCATGGGCCGAATGAGATTGGGAATTGAATTAAATGCTAAAATGAAGCCACGAGTGAGGTTGGGGAATCTGTAATATGAACATGTGGCATTCAGTTAGAATGCGTTCATTCCTTAGTATAGCAGATATAAGCTATAAGGTTGGGTTCCTTTTAACCTTCTGTGGTGTAGTGGTAGCACCTTGACTTAGTAATCATAAGTCCTAGGTTCGAGTCCCGGTCGGGGTAAAAAAAATGATTCATATATATATATATATATATATATATATATACAGGCACTTCCTAAATTACGAACGAATGAGGTTCCAGAAGTCTGTTCGTAGGTAGAATAATTCGTAAGTTGTGTTTAGGTAAAGAAAATTACTGTACAGCACATATATGTGCAGTACTGTACAGTACTTAAACTAAAGACCCTTAGCTACTACATAAAACATAAAGTATACCGTGTTAATGAAATTTGATACAGTAATAATAATGTAATTATACATTACAGTACAGTAATAAGCACAATAATACATGGGTAGATAATGGGTAGGCTTTATGTTCATTTTTTCTTTAATGGGCTTTTCCTACCATTTTAGACTGTATTTTAGCAGTTCAGTGTTTTATATATATATATATATATATATATATATATATATATATATATATATATATATATATATATATATATATATAGATATAGAGATATATAGTGAGAGAGAGAGAGAGAGAGGGGGGGGGAAATGCAAGAATTGGTGTGTGACAGCATATAACATACATGATAATGTGTGCATCCAAACAGAGATGGAAAAATAGGTATAACTTAATTCGTAGTGATATATAATTCGATAATGAGAGTTAAGTAGGCTTTACACTATGTTTAGTTTCTCAGATTATGCTAATTGGCATCTGTGCAAAAGTGTTAGCTGTAATACTGATAAAAGTTGATACAGGTATATGAAAATTAGTGTAGTCTCCGTGGCAAAATGGTAGCGTCTGCGACTCTGAGGCGGCAGGTCGAGGGTTCGCACCCCTTCGCGGACTGAGGTTAGTAAGGGCATACACTCAGGGTAACGATTACATCTGCCAAAACAAGTCCTTCATAAGAAGGTAACCGTCCTAGCCCTTACTAGAAAAGGGAGTTCGTGACGTAAAACCGAATCCATCAATCCATACAGGTATATGAAAATTAGTAAGCAAACTGAACCAGCTCTATTTATAAATTTCAAATGTAGTATGACCTATAGTTAAGTCTTCATTATTTCATTAAGTGCTTGACATTTTTTTAGTGTTTTACATTATAGAGGAATGGATTATGTGTTATGTAGTTGCTTCATTTAATATTAATGAGTTTTTGAATGTTAAAATTCGATTTAGGGGTTTGGAAAGGTTTTATATTCCATCCATCTTTAATATTAGTGTTTTGAGTTTGACTTTTTATTGTGAACTGAACAGTGGAGATAATAGGACATCCGTATAATTATAGTTTCCAGTAAAACATATTTCGGCTCATCACTTTTAAAAGTGGAGAAAATATACTACTTGTCTACGTTCATAGGGTTTCCAGGAATCATCGGACAAGATGCTAGAAATTCTATAAGTTTTCTACACAGAAACTCCCCTACTTACAAACATCCTAGTTACAAACAGTCACAGATACGAACAAATATCTACCCATATTTTAATACATGTATTGCTGTACTGTAGTTATTATTATATTATTATTTCTGAATTGAAACTCATTATATTTTTTATATTAGTTAAGTGTCTTTAGCCTAAGTACTGTACTGTACTGCACATATATGTACTGTACTGTACTTTTTTTTATTATCTAAACACAACTTACATACAATTCTATTTATGAACAGGCTTCTAGAACCTAACTCAAACGTAAGTTGGAGAGTGTCTGTACTGTGATCAGGTAATACAGGGGGAAATTAATAAAATCCCATACTACATATGTAGGAGACATTTACATAAATGCAAATTGCCAGTGGTATGAAGACTGCTGGTCTGAGGACCATTTAGATATACAGGGAGCTACATAAAGTATTGCTAGAGGGTTAGGGAGAACACAGTGCATTTTACATATTTCTGATTCTTTAACTGTTCTTCACCGTTTTCCAGATATAGTTTGCTGAATGGCTACCACCTATGGCTTTCAAGTTGGAAACAGTGAAGCTATTTGTATTGTTAACCAAATCTGGGCAAATGCCTACAGTGAGAGATAATACTGGAGCTACCTTTCATTATCTGGAAGTGGTTCACCAGCAGACTCTGCCAAAGTAAACATTGGATTACTGACAATTGGAAGAAGGGGTGTGAGAATGTCTACATAACCTTTGGCCCCATTTCAGCAAACACTCTCACAGGAAAGGAAAAACATCTTTGCAGATTCGTGTGGAAGGCTATAATGTAGCACTGCAAATGTTGCGCAAGAGATCAGTAAATTGGCAGTTGTTTTGTTGGTACAGTTGCAAATAGGGATGAAGGCTTTTCATGCAATTCCAATGCCCACATAGGCTGTTGTAGCTGCTGAGAATTATCTTTGGTTTTGTGACTTTGTGTCCCAATATGAAGAGGAAGACTTCCTTCATTCCTGTCCAAGTGACAACATCTTCGTCTGGACCATTTGTCATCCTAATTTTCAGAGTGACAGGATCTTGGCATTGAGTGTGGAAGAGATCTGACACTGAATGATATTAAGAATAGTGTTGGCCTTTAAGTTGCATCAGATTTATTTCTGTTCCTCAGTGTGAAGCACCTCTTTTGAGTAATAAGGATGAGGGCCAGAATTAGAGAGGAGCTTATTCTCAAAAAGGTTATGGAGAAAAATGTGTAATTGTGCTCCTGAAGGACTCTGCACACGTATTGAATCCTGACAAAGTGTGGCTTCTCTGTAACCGTGCTTAATGCTTTCACACCATTGAGATGCATATATCTGATAATGTCCTCTGGAATTGATTACTCAGTTCAATTGATTGGCCAGGAAGTTGACTGGACCTCATCATTGCTGAATACATTGGAGCAACTCTAAAACAGAGTGGAGGCTACATTGATTCTTGAACATGACATTGATCAGTTTCAAAAGACAGACTACAGAGATATCTGTAAGATGTGTTGGATGATCAAGGCGTGCAAGACTTCCACACTATATATTGAGGGCACGCATGATGATTCTCTATTGTTTCAGCAGTTTTAGTGTAATAAATTATTCTGTACTATCACTCATTTTCATACCCGCCAAGCTAAAGGATATGTACTACTCTGTATAATGTCTTATTCAGAGATGGGACATGGTAAAGCAGTGCAGAAACTGACTTAACACTTTGGCAGATGGTTAAATGAATCCACTGCCCAAAGCATACATAAGAGCTATACATGTTCTAAGATATGAATATTAATTCAATTAAAATATTTACCACCATATGCTATTCTGTACTATGTGACAATGCGGTATTCATGTATTGCTTTAAGTTTTTCCCTAATGAAAAAAGTGATGAATAGAATGTACATGATATAATCCCTTACCATAGTATTTACCAAGACAGCATCATATAGGAAGTTTCGTTATGTCGACTCCCAATATTTACTGTCATGATGTAAAACTTGTAAATAATTATTTTTTTTCCTTCTTATCTGTTTGACGGTTAAATCGAAATTTATTCATCATATGTGATAGTTTCACATTTTTTAATTTCTTGATATGTGGAAATGTATATATTTCTTTAGAGCTCCATTGTCATTGTACTTTATCAGAATAAGTATCTAGGATATGAGTAATTTTAGTGACATGCAAAATATGTGTAGTAAGACATTCAGTTTTCCTGGGAGAGGAAAATTTATTTATGTATTGCAGTATATAGCAAGCATACAAATTATTTTCCTTAAATTTCCTTTTGACAGTAACAAATTCTAAGTACTAGACTGATATTGTTGGCAATCAGGAATTACATTATTCTTTAGATTTTAAAATTTTTCAATATATCCTGAAGCATCCTGACACTTAACATCTCAATGAAGCAACCTCATAATGTTGTGTATGCATTTCTAGCACTACAAGGTTGATCATTAGATTTTACAGTCATGACACTATTACGTTTCTGTAATTATGTGTCATATCACTGAAAAAAAAATATTCGTAATTTACATTTATCTTTTTTTGTATTGGTAAGAAAGTTATTGACTGGGTTTAGATGAAAGTCAGCACATGTGGGAATATTAAATTATATCGATATTTTGAAGGTCTTCATTTTAATATGATTATGTTGGTGATAACAGATTGGTACTCAGCAACACTTTGGAGCTGAACTCCCACGTCAATTTCGAGGTAGAAGTTTTTTCAACAAGATATATTTGGAAGGTTTCGTATACACTAAAAATAGGACTACAGGACTGAGAGAATACTGGAGATGCCAGGATAGAACGTGCCCAGGACGTATTATTTTGCAGGGCAAGGAGGTCATAAAAGCAAATAAGCATTCACATTTACCTCCTCTTCAAAGGAAAACAACTTCTGGTATCGTTGTAAAAACAGATTTGTTATAGGAGAACATCTGATATCATTGTGAAAACAGTAATTGTGCAGTAGAAAAATATCCTTTATTGTTAAAACAAAAGATGTATTGTAGGAAAACTCAATTTTAGGTGTGGAGTGTGTAAAAAAAGTGTTAAAATTAAAATGCAGTGTTAAAAATTATATTAGCAAATACTTACTGTATTTGGATGCTTATCAATAGAGCTTTGAGTTTTTGGAAGTATGTGGAAATTACCTTTCTATGAAAGTGTTGTATATATAAATATAATGCATAGCAGATTGTGAAAAAAGAAAGAAATTGTCTATTGTGTTGGTATAAGGAAACTGCTTTCTTTAAGGAAGGGCTTAACATGTAGAAAAATCGACAATTGACCACTTGTGGTAAACATAATTCAAAAATAATTAGTTTTATATGTACAGGAAATGACAAATGTTTTATGCTCTTCTTTTCACATTGGTAAGAATATACATTTTCATATTCTCGTATATGTGTAGAATACAGTAAATTAAGAAATATTGTGCATCCACTTGTCCAGTAGAACCCACAATGGTGTTAATGAAGCATGATTAATTTTTTTACTTTCACTTATTTATTTGACAACATATTTGATGAAGTTATCTTCTTGAGTATCTTTATATGGTGATACTTTTTTATTTCATAAATGAAAATAGTATTTTTGTTTGTCTCTATGTATTCTGTCTCTAGTAGTATTTCTGCTGACTCTGAATTCAGGTTACTCTTAAAAATAGTCTGTACAAAGAGTTGTAGCCATATAATCACAAGGGTTATCACTTTATAAGCTCCACAGGCACGTGAGTCATTTACTTGGAATTTATGGGGATTTCAGAAAATTATGCATTTCATGTTTTACATGGCCTCTGGTTGCCTCGATCCCCTACTTGCCTCCCATTTTTCCTGACTGACTTGTAGAAATTTTTTCACTCACGCTGCTGCTCATGATCTCAAATAAAGTCCATTCTTAGTTTCATATACTTAGTGGCTGTTCTTTCTGTACCAGAACATTTAAAATGTAAAAAAGTTTAATATTCCCAAGGCTTGACCTGAAAATAATACTTTTTGGAAAATGTAGTGTATCGTGATTAGAAAGTACCCAGTGCTTGAAGCAGTGCTTTCTCTCTCCAAAGTTACACATTTTTTACAATCCTAAAGTTGGAAGGAACTAGGAATCATTTTAGGAGGATTTTATTATATACATATCTCCAACTTCTGACGGGGTTTGGTTCCGAAGAATCCATTGAAAGTCTGATCATTTCATCATTATTAAGAATGGTAGGTAGGGATTGCAGAGTAGTAAACATAAACAGTATATCATCTGTATGTCATATTGTTGTCTTTTGTAACCTTGAAAGTGCATCGATTGATTTCTTATCATTATAATCTATTTATAGACATTTTCTTTGAGAAATATTGCTATACGAAATATATAATATGTTACACTCTGTATTGGTTACCCCTGGTATTCATTCCTGAGTTCCAAGTTTTTTCTTGCTATTTTTATTAATGAAAATGTCTTCATTTCATACTTGGGTTTAATAGATTTTTGTAATATTTTCCTTTAAACATTATTAATGATTGAAAAATAATTTTAATTTTGTATTGTTCATTATTATTACTATTCTTATTACTATTTTTATTATTATTATTATTATTATTTGGCACTACTGTAGCGTAACCACTGAAGAGCTCGGCTTGGGTTGTGATGGACCTGTATTCAAACCCATGGCGTGGCAATAGGAAGGGGATCCAGCCTCTATTTCCCTGTATCAATTTTTCTGTGTCCACCCTCAAACCAGAAATAATAGCGACACATTACACGTAAAATTAATTATTATCATTATTGATATTATTTTTATTATTATATTTATTATTTTTATTAACCTCAAAAGATGCTTGGCTAAGTGCTTTTCATCTCTCTTCTCTATGATATGTACTATTGTTATTGTTATTATTATGAAAATTTTACAAAAATAAGTTGCTGTTAGTACATTTGTTTTGCACAGTATTAATATTTCTCAGCAACCATTTACCTTAGAATTTTATCAAAAATATTTCAGTACTTCATCTTAATTTTGGTTTTCAGTATTATAACCCCATAGATTTCCATACAATTTATGATATAATCATATTGCATGCAAAATTTAATGGAACTAATTATTAATTCAGCTAGTCTCAAATATATTGGAGAAAGTTCATCAAACTGCTAATAAATTATACAGATATACATCTGTTCTAATGGATTTTTCCAGTAAAACAGATATAGCACATCAAGATATCCTTAGTTACACTTACTATAATATTTTAGATTCATAATCATGCAAGGAGCTAGAGACTATTCATTAATATTTTTTTTTATGATTGTGACACCAGGACAGGCCAAAAAAATAATAAAATTAAACAGCCCTCATCGGGCCTGGGCACAAAGAATACTTAAAGTAAAGAGAAACATAGATGGAGAGTGTAATGACTCGTCAGATGTGAAGGGATAATAATGCACCATAACGCATACTTTTCAAGAATTAAGTAAAATTAATATAATAAATTTAAGGGTACATTAATCCCAACAATTAAAACAAAGAGTTGACTGTTTTGTCAACTTTGCAATGTCAACGCAATATTACCAAAAAATCGAATGGGCATTAACATAAAGTAATCACATTAGCAAAATATATGTAATATGGACATTTTTAGTTATAATGAAAGGCATTCCAAAGAAAGTTTCTTACGCTTAATCAGCGCAACTGTCTTAATAAGTGCATATTATATTAGTGATTGTGAACTTAAAATAAATTATTTCTGGTTCAACACTACTTAGCTTTTCTAGCCATAAAAGATGAAAAATTTTGAAATGATTTTGAGTTGAAGTCTATAGTTCAATAATTATGCATTATGTTTCTGTAGGTAATCTTGCACTATTAGAGTCCTCAGTTATATAGTATGAAATATTTTCCTGTAGGTAATCTTGCACATTTGGAGTCCTAATGATATAATATGAACTATTTTTCCTTAGGTAGTTTTCAGAGTTAGATTCTAAATTAAATTTCTTTTAGTAAGTTTGCACAGTTGAAGTTCTACATTATTTAATTATGAATTATGTTTCTGTAAGTAGTTTTCTACAATTGGAGTTCTAAATTATATAATTATGAACACAACATAGAGGATGACCGAGGTTTGTTTTATTTGACTGGCCAAAAAATCGTCTTGGCCCTCTGAGAGCATTCTATCTGGAGGAAACACGCCCTCATTTTTGCTGTCACAGGATTGTGGGAGCAGTTTGTACATTACAGTGGAACCTCCACCTACGAACGCCCCTACCCATGAACAAATCAACCTACGAACAAATATTGCATAGACTCACGAACAAGCCTCGAGGTACGAACGTGCATACACACGCACATCCGCCTGGGGGACCGTGTGTTTGCTCTTAGTTTTGCATTGGTGCCTGCACTGTGAAGTTCGCTATTTGTTCTCTCGTTTTAGATTTCCATTGTTTTTGCATTTTCCTTAAAGCAAGCCCTCATTCTGGCTCCTAAGAAAATGAATTGTGTTAGTGATAGTGGCGTTAAAATCCCTAGACATATTACACTAGAAAAGAAAAAAGAAATAATAGTTAAGCATGAGAACGGTGTTCGCGTTTTTTATCTCTCCATGCATTATAGCTTGACGAAATCGACCGTCTGTACTATTTTAAAGATTAAAGAGGTCTTAAAGGCGGCTGACGTGGCTAAAGGAGTGACTATTTTAATGAAGCATAGGTCTCGGATCATAGAAGAGGTAGAAAAATTATTGTTAGGTAGGATAAGAGCTCACTGGAGGTAGTGTTAGTGAGGATATAATATGCGCAAAGGCTCTACATACACACCATGATTTAGTAGTGAACACTCCGAGTGCTAGTGATGTTAAAATTGACGAATTTAAAGCAAGTAGAGGCTGGTTTTAAAAATTTAGTCGACAAACTGGAATTCACAGTGTTGTTAGGCGGGAGAAGTAGCTAGTTTGGACCAAAAGGCAGCGGATGCCTTTGTGCTAGAATTCACTAAATTTATCGAAAGTGAAGGTTATGTCTCGCAGCAAGTGAACTGTGATTAAACAGGCCTGTTTCGGAAGAAAATGCCTAGAGGAACCTAAATAACCCAAGAGGAGAAGGCACTGCCTGGCCACAAACTAATGAAGGACAGGCTTACACGTTTATTGTGTGCTAATGCAAGTGGGGATGGCAAGATTAAGCCTCTTTTAATCTACCAATCTGAAAATTTGTGCATTTTTAAGCGCAATGCTGTGTTGAAGGCTAGACCTCCGGGAATGTGGAGGTCGATACCAAGGCTTGGGTAACATGTATCCTGTTCATTGAATGGTTGACTGAAGTTTTTGCAACAGCTGTCAAGAAATATCTTGGGGAAAAAGGTTTGCACCTAGAGTGTCCTCTGATAATGGACAATGCTCCTGCCCATCCTCCAGGTTTGGAAGGAGACCTTGCTATCAAATACGACTTCATAAAAGTAAAATTTATGCCTCCAAGCACCACTCCTCTCCTCCAGCCCATGGAACAAGTCATTTAAAATTTTAAATAGCTGTATACGAAGAGTCTTTTTGCCAGGTGTTTTCAGGTCGCCAATGACACGGATATGACCCTGCGTGAATTCTGGAAAGACCACCTAGACTTCGTGGGTTTCAAATAGGAGACTGCTATTAACATAGCGAATGAGACTGTGGCCACGGGCAAAAGTTTGGGCTTGGAGGTAAAGAGAAGGATGTGGAGGACCACAAACAAGAACTCACCACTGAATAATTGATCGACTTGCAACATGAACAGATGAAGACTTTCCAAGAGGAGCAATCAGCAGAGGAGGGGAATGAGAGGGCAAAGGTTTCAAGTGAAAAGTTTCAAGAAATTTTTTGTAAGTGGTGTGATGTACAGGCTTTCGTTGAGCCTCATCACCCGGACAAAACTGTGAGCAACAGAGCTGTGAACATTTTAAATGATAATGTGATGTCTCGTTTTAGAAAAATTTATCAGCAAAGATAAAGACAAATTCCTCTGCTTTGTTTTCTTGTGCCAATACCCGCCAGAGAACCACCTTCCAAGATAGAACATACATGTAGAGAGAACGTACCAGAAATACAGCATGTACCTGAACAGTTGCCCGACGTTTTTATGGAAGGGGACTCTCCTTTGAAAGAGTAGCCCTCCTCCTCCTCCACCACCACACCATCCACGTGTGTCCGCATCAATCAACCACAAAGGTAAATACAGTACTGTACCATGTTTTATTTTAGTACTGTAGAATTTATTTTTATTCTTAATGTAATTTTCCTATTACAGGTGTATTTATGTTTTTAAAATATTCATACCCTTAAATAAAATATGAAAACTTATATTTATGGGTCTGGGGAATGAATTAATTTGTTTAAGATGCATTTCAGTGGGAAAAATTGTTTTGAGTTACTAACATTTCGACTCACAAACGGTGTCTAGGAACGGATTAAGTTCGTAACTAGAGGTACCACTGTACAACCTCCTATCAAAGTCGTTTGTGTTACTTCAGGAAATAAAATTGACACTGCAAGAGTTATTTACCACTTCAGGAACTGCGTTTTCCACCTCAGGAATGGCATTTACCAAAATAGGGACTTCATTTCTGTCAGGAAATAGCTCGACAGTTGCATCAGCCATCACATCTTCACTGTTTCCTTTTATCACCTAGGTAATCGTGATGCCACTAAGGGAAGTACATTTTCTTCTGGGAGCCTCTCAGAAGCATTCCAGGTGCCCAGTGCACTGGAATGCTCTCCCTTAACAGCATTAGAGACACCACTAGGTTTGCCAACGTAGAAAATCAGATTAGCAAAAGTTTGTACATAATGAGAAAATTGGTTTGCGAACTGACAAAGTCTATCAGTATGTTGTTGTTGTTTGAGTTTAATTCACCTCTGGTAAAAGAGAATGCAGTCATTGATATAATTTAGTTGAGAAATGTCATGAATAAAATTTTATGCTTGTTTGCAATTTTGTTTCTTTTTAATGGAGAGAGAGAAAACAAAATGGGTTTTTTATTCAGCTGTGTATCAAGTTAGTACCTCAGTGAAATATAAATGCAGTGGGACAGACAATAGTCTCTCATATCTATAGTTTGTACCACATTGAAATATAAATGTAGTTGGACAGACAATAGCTACAATGCTTATTTTTACTATTTTTTTGTTCCTTTATCAAACTTGACTGGTAATTGTCTTGTCCAATTCCTTACAACATATAAAATATTCATAAGAAAAAAAAAAAAAAATTCTTGTAAAGCAACTGCTGGAGGGTCCTTAATGAAGTGTTTGGCTTGGAATGCATTTGTAATACACACTATATAGTCAGGGCGCTTCCACAATATTTTTATAACTGGAATGTGTTATTGCTTATTTCTCGTCATTTTGTAACTTTTAAATTGTATATACACGTGGTTACTGTTATTCGTCGCCTTGCTTTTCGTCGTTTCACTCCATGGCAAAATGGTAGCGTCTGTGACTCTGAGGCGGCAGGTCGACGGTTCGCGCCTTGTCACGGACTGAGGTTAGTAAGGGCATACACTCAGGGTAATGATTACATCTGCCAAAACAAGTCCTTCATAAGAAGGCAGCCGTCCTAGCCCTTAGTAGAAAAGGGAGTTCTTTACGTAAAACCGAATCCATACTCAATTGTTGTCAACATTTTGAGGCAACGATGAAAAATTTCCCCTGCTGTTTCATTTTTTTTTGTCAATAGATAGCTCTAATGGCGCATGACATTACATGCAAATTCAGAGAGAAGGAGGGAGATATGAAATGCACTTAGGCTAATGTCTTCTTTGTAATTATTATCAATAATAATAAAATCATATTAATTATAATAATAGTAATGATAATAATAATAATAACAACAGCGATAATAATTGTAATACATACATATACCTTGGCTGTTTCCCCCTTTAATTGGGGGGTAGCCGACGTCAAGAAAGGAAAACAAATAGGGGGATTACTTTGCTCTATGGGCAATGACGAGGGAGCTAGCGACCGTTCAGATGGCACTGCTGGAGTGCCACAGCCCATCCTCCCGGCTCTTCCACAACCTGTGTCGCTTCACAACTGCCAGCTCCTCCTACTGCCCCTACCACAGGGCTATCTCTGTAAGATGCAGCCCCGTGGTAACAGCAGATGCCCATCAGAGCTGCGTCACAATCGCTCGCCACTCATTCCTATTCCTAGCACGCTCGCTTGCTTCCCTCACATCCATCCTCCTATCATTCAGGGCTCTCCTTACTCCATCCATCCATCCAAACCTAGGCCTCCCTCTAGCATTTCTCCCATCAACTCTCGCATTCATCACCTTTTTCAGCAGCCTTTCATCATCCATCCTTTCCACATGGCCAAACCATCTCAGAACATTCATATCTACTCTGGCTGCAATTTCTCTCCTCACACCCGTTCTTGCTCTCACCACTTCATTCCTAACCCTATCCAATCGAGATACACCAATCATACTCCTCAGGCATTTCATCTCAAACACATTTAGTTTCCGTCTCTCACTTACTTTCATACCCCATAACTCTGATCCATACATCACAGTTGGCACAACCACTTTCTCATACAAAACTTTCTTAACATTCATTTCCAACCCTCTATTCTTCATCACTCCTTTCAATGCACCCAACACTTTACATCCTTCATTCACTCTGTGACACACATCTGCTTCCACTCCACCATTTGCAGCTATAACCGAGCCTAAATACTTATACTGATTAACCTCCTCAAGTGTCTCTCCATTCAACATAACATTCAATCCAGCGCCATCCTCATTTCTTGTACACCTCATAACCCTACTCTTTCCCACATTCACTCGCAGCTTCCTTCTCTCACACACCATTCCAAATTCTGACACTAACTGACACAGCTTTTCCTCTGAATCTGCCACCACCACAGTATCATCTGCAAACAGCAACTGATTCAGCTCCCACTCGTTATCATCCCCATCTACCATTCTCAAACCTCGACCATGCACTCGCTCATTCACCTCTCTTACAACTCCATCAATATACAAATTGAACAGCCATGGTGACATCACACATCCCTGTCTCAATCCCACACTCACTGGAAACCACTCTCACTTCATTCCCTACCCTAACACAACACAAGCTCTACTACCCTCATACAAACTCTTCACTGCATGCAACAATTTACCATTTATTCCATATAATCTCAAAACATTCCACATAGCCTCTCTAATAATAATACGTATGATAGAGAGAGAAGAGATGAAAAGCAATTAGGCTAATGTCCTCTTTGGCTTTAGTAATAATACTAATAGCAATGATAGTAATAATAATACGTATGACACAGAGAGATGAAAAGCACTCAGGCTAACGTCTTCGTTGTGGTAAATTATAAAATTTATATATTCGGGGTCCCTGTTATTCTCACCCGCTTCTGTCGTTTCACTCAATTGTTGTCAACATTTTGAGGCAACAGTGAAAAATTTCCCTGCTGTTTCATATTTTTGTCAATATGAAACAGCAAATTCAGAGAGAAAGAGAGAGATATGAAAAGCGCTTAGGCTAATGTCTTCTTTGTGATTACAGTAATAATACTAATAATAATAATAATAACAGCAACAATCATAATTGTAATGATAATAATAATAATACGTATGATATGAGAGAGAGAGAAGAGATGAAAAGCGCTCAGGCTAATGTCTTCTTTGCCTTTAATAATAATAATAGTAATAATAATACGTATGATAGAGAGAGAAGAAGAGCACTTAGGCTAACGTCTTCGTTGTGGTTAATAAAAATTAAAATAATAACAATAATAATGATAGTTGATAATAATAATAATAATAATCATAACAAAAACATTTGAACTGCTAAAATACCACCAAGAACACCTGGTAAAACACGTCTATAGTATGTGTATTAGACACGCATATCTTTCAAGACTATTGGTAGAAGCCTGAGTTCTCTCTCTCTCTCTGTAATACGTATTTTTATTATTATTAGTATTATTATTGCAGTGAAAATAATCTAAATAAAAAAGATTTTGATGTTGCTAGATAATGCCAGTTTCCATCCTCTTCCACCACTTAGTTACCCCCTCTCTTCCCCAGTCATGCTTGCTGCCTCGCTGTTGTTGTGTACATTGTGCTACATTTTTTTTTAATTATATTATTATTTCATTTAATTTTCATTTCTATTTCCTTTATTGCTATTTCTAATTTATAATTACATATGTATAAGTGTAACATCTCATTTTATAGTGGTTTATAATCGAAAGTGCTGTTTAAATGTAGGATGGTCAGTCCCTATTAGACCCCAAATACCTCGATTGTAATGTGAAATATGGGTTCATTATTTGTCTTTTCGTTATCAGTCGTATTATTGTGATCCCATTTAGCGACAAATAACGGGGACCTCTTGTATTTGTATTAATAATTTACTACCCAGAAGATAAGTTTGTCAGATTTAGAGAAATATACTGAAAAGTATAATGCTCTATTATTACTGTTCAACAACATTGTGACTGCCTATAGTTTATTTCACAGAAATGTAAGTCAGTAATGTTTTAAGTTGTTCAAGTCCTTAATTATGTCTTTGTTGGTGACAACAGATGGGCAGCATCAGCGACTCATTAATCTACCATCCAACATTTAAATCAACTCATAGAGGAATGAAGTTGCTAGTCAATGGCTATTCTTATACGCAAGAACGCAGTCGTGAATTCAGAGGATACTGGCGATGTGCTGAGAGGAGCTGTCCAGGACGCTGTGTTTTACTTGGCTATGAAGTAGTTAAAGCTAGAAAACATAATCATCCTTCACAACCAGGAAGAGAAACCTCAAGAGGTGTCATTGTAAGACCTACTGTGGAAGTCTAAAATAAATATGCTATCAGCAGTTGTATTATCAGTGTTACAGTTTACTGTGTAAACACTAACAATTTTCATCTACCTCTCATAATACTGGATGTTCCCCAGATATCTGATGGAAAAGAATATTGTTAATGAGATTATACAGTCATGGTCCTTGTGATCTATTGTGCTAAAATAAAGATGTCAGAAGTAGAGACTGATATCTTGTACTATGCTACAACAAAATAGGCTGTGATTAGTGTACATATATATATATATATATATATATATATATATATATATATATATATATATATATATATATATATATATATATATATATATATATATATATATATATATATGTTTGAATTCATGCTATACAAATCACTTTAAGAAATAACTTAAATATTGTCAGATACTGAGTCTGCATGACCTGAAGATGAAAATGAAAATTTTTGTTTGTTAGAAATTACTCTAGC
Organism: Halocaridina rubra; assembly: GCA_037179515.1. Taxonomy (NCBI): domain Eukaryota; kingdom Metazoa; phylum Arthropoda; class Malacostraca; order Decapoda; family Atyidae; genus Halocaridina; species Halocaridina rubra. Next base: position 166,636 of record JAXCGZ010009462.1, on the reverse strand, counting down.
AGTAGGGTTACGATTATACATTACATCTGATATGCAGTCAAAATCATTGTAAAGAAAGATCATATGTCAACATGTAAATGAAAAATTCATATGCAGTAAAACAGAAACAGAGATTAGGAGCTTATGCAGCTATAGTAATTAATAACCCCATGAAATATTCGTCAAGAAACTAACTTATGTTAATGTTAATAAGACCAAATTATCATTTACATGATCCATTACATCTCACATTTCTTTATGTCGAAAATCATTGTCCTTTATTTACTGAGTACTTACTGTTATTGAATCAGTTTATTAAAAGATTTTTAAAAGATATAATGAATTTGTGAACATTGGTGTATATTTTTTAGTGATGCAACATAAGCTATATTGATTATTGTGAAATATAGTCATTTTGAAATACAGTATTGGTAACTTGAGTTTTGCATGTGTTAGTTGCTGAGGCATAAGAATAATCAAATTCAGTATGTAATGTTGTTCGCCAAGTGAGTTTAATTAAAGAGTTGTGAAAGGTTAAATGTGCGTGTATGAATGCTATAAACACTCATCTAGAATAAATGTAAAGGACCCATACAGCTTACAAATAGATTATATGCAGTTTGTGCCACAGTAACAAGTCAGTGAGTAAAGATAAACTAAGTTCCTTTTACTCTGAGAATATATATGATGTAACCCAACAGGAAGTTTGGGCATGTTGTGTTTTTGAGGATCATTCCTGTCAGAAGAAGCAAGTATATTAGAAAAAATGGGCACTCAAAACCGTCTACTTGAAACCATGCATAGTTGTTAGGAGGGATTTTTTTTGCAGATCACTTAATGAGTCAGCATGTTATAGAGAAAAAAACATAAAATGATAAGCCACTTTAATAAAGCTGTATGTATCCTCTTATTGTGGCTTGTTTCCATTCGTTCAGGTCAGGAGGTAAAGCATCAACAAAAGAAGAGTATGTGGAAGGAAACAGGAATAATAAACATATTTGGCTTGTCAGAAGTATAAGTGAGAGCCATTGCTGATTATAAAGTATTATAATTGGTATTTCCTCCCCCTTATAATGTATAGATAAACTTTATTTCACTGGGTGGTCCATACACTAGTTTAGCACAAGTTGGTTCTAATTGTGGTCCAGACTTAGTCAGCCTAATGCAGCAGATTATTATTCCAGTGACACTATTGCTATCCTAACAACAAGAATGATGTTAGAGGGATAGTCTAGAATACATTTACAAGTACTAAAGGCCCATATTGGAGGATCTGGGCCATACTGCCATGATGTAACTTCTTTGTCAAGTGAAATTTGCCTAAAGAAGAGAAAAGTAGTGGTCAAAGAGAGAGTATGTGTCAGGGTAGAGGGAAACATGAAAATAATCCATTTCCAAACTGGTTGGGGTTTTTTCATGGTAACTCCTCCACCCTCATGAGTATGAAGAGAAATACCTTCCTAAAAATAAAAATTTTAAAGGTTCAAATAGAGCGCCATAATCATACAAAGCATATAATGTTTACAGTAATACAATATGAATATAAAAATAGAGAACATTATAAAAAGTAACAAGTTCAATAAACAAGATTGGCAGTATGGCCTTTTCCTTATTATGCGAAGGGAATATAAATATAAAGTAACTTCGACACTCATAAGAAAACTAAATTGGAGAAAATACAACAACACAAGAATGGTACACCAAAATGTTCCTTTTACAGTTTGTATTTAGAATATATCATCCATATCCTTCAAATATTCTATAAGATACAGTCCCCATAAAAAGCATATAACTCGGATGCAAAATTATGAAAAAATTAATTATGGAAGATACACTTAGCCTCACACTATGGGGTTGAGGATAAGTATAGGATGGAGCCTCTTTCTGTTTTACATGTATGAAATGCAGTATGCCTTGTATTACAAAGAACCCTCAAAGCAAACTACTGTATCAAAGTGCACTCAAAGATACTAAAATACATCAATGTAAAACTTCCGTGCATGCATGTTGTAAGTAATCTTGAATTATATCAACGAGAGGAATAACTAATTCTTGAACAAAGGACTTCTCTGATTGTCTAATTTCTCATTCTTTGCCTAAAAAAAAGGAGTCAGACCTGAGAATCTCCTCATTGATAGACATGGAATAAATTGGAGTTCGCCAAATCCTCCCTTTTAGAAACTTTTAAAAGTAAACTACTTCAGAGTCGGATAGAGCTACCAGATACAGCAATGTTTATATGTAGATTGTTGACTCACCAGCCGTGTACCAATACTCTTATGCCAAGGCAGCATGTGGAACCCTAATCTCTGTAACTAGGCATCTGTTTGGAAGTTGGAAAACCAGAAAGCAGTTTGCGTAGCAGGATGAGCTCAATAGCTTCAGAAGACAAGTTCAGTGAATTTATTGGGGGTAAAAAAATCACAAATACACAATCCCTCCTTTCGGAATATGGATGTGCTTGTTTTCCAAGATCAGCATAGCTTAAATAATCACATCGTTAAAAGCAGTAAATTCAAGTGCCGCAGTAAAAGCTACGTAACCATGTTATTAAAAGTGATATACATATAGTGCTCTACTATTAACTCAAGATGATCCTGAGCCTTCATGGGTAGATTTGGAAACAACTGATCTGTGAGCATATAATATGCTGTTATAGAGGGCATATAAGGAAGCCAAAATTGTGTCTCATTGACTGGAAGAAAGAGGATGGAACTTGTGAAAAAATATGACAAATCCTATCTGCTTCCCTCTGAATCCACCTAAATCAGTCAATCATACAGATAGCTGAAAATGGCAATACCTATTTGGTAGAGGATGTTCAAGACTCCCCTTTTATACTTAGTGAGTTATTGATGGCAATGTAAGGTCCAAACCGTGTGGCTAAGAAGTTTAAGAACCAGTTCCCAGAGCAGATGTCAATACTCGTGGAAATGAGAGTGAAGGATACCAGTAGACATCATGAAGTATTGCAAATGTTCAGAAGTCATCCAGCCTTCTCAAAATTATACCTCTCTGACCCCTACAACTGTGATCATCTTGAAGGTAGGCCATATGACATGCATATTGAATGTTAAAAGGTGGAGGAAGATGGATTGTTTAAGTATTTTACAGGAATAAAAAAAAAAAAGAGCATATTAGCAAGATCAGTAATGCTGTATAGCGCAGTATCTTTATTGAATGAGGAGATAGTATGAAAGGAAAATTTATTTTGCTGAAATGAGTATGTTATGATGGATGTATGAAGTAACCAAGTTGATTCAAGAATTAGCTAAATATACAAGAAATAACGTTGAAATTAATGGGAATATCATGGAAAAGAAGGAAGATGATGTGATAAAGAAGTATAAATATTGAAATACAAAGGAACAAAAAACGGGATTACAAAAAATAAATGGATTGATTGTATAGATGTGATGAAGATGACATTAGGCAGATGATGCATTTGACAGAATTGATTGGAGGAGGCTGGTCAAGATTAGCAACTCCACAAGAAAGTGGGAAAAACTGAAGATATACACATTGTAAAACTTAGGGTGTAACCTCCTCTGTATCTTCCCAGTTCGTAGAATCTTCACTAAGTTCCACTAGGTGAGAATGATGATTGAAAAATCTAGTGTTGGGAGGAGGAACCAACCATTGTCAACTGAGATTTCTCTTTGCAAACTTGTATGCTTAATTCCAATGGTGCCTATGGTTCATAAAGTAAGCAAAATAACTTTTTGTCCAGAAGTCCAGGAAAGCATATATGACTACTTGCAGATCAAGAGTAACGCCCTCAGAGAAGAAAAGGAGTGAAAAGCTGCACTGCACTCCAATCCTTACTTTTTCTCCTTATTGGAGAGACAATCTGAGACTGACACACAACCTAAGAAAACGGGAATTTTATTCAACAAACGCTTGAGACCTACTGCCTGTTGGTCATTGCTAGAACCCTCATATCGAAGAGTATAAAACTGCTTAGGTAATTCTAGCATATTTTGACACTTTGAGCCTTGAAAACAAGCAATTTATAAATACTTTTCAATCTCTTGAAAACACTGTTCCTTTAACTTGGCTACTCTAGAAGCAGCAAGTGAATCTTAAGAAAAGTACAAAAAATTTGGAGTATTAAGAATTAAGCTTTGGCTAAGACCTAAGCCCCACCATATAATACTTTAACCTAGAAACAAGAAATTCTTATATGATCTCGCTTTAGGGACACTCACAAATATTCACAGCTACATTTACTGGACTCCTGAGCCATACAGTTCACGATCATTTCCTCCTTTGAGAGCTCTCACAAAGAATGAAGAGTGTTAAGACATTCCTGGAGAATCAAATAAGAAAATAGGGTTTTCATCTGCCTTGGATTCAAAGGACATGAAACACTTTTAATGTGGACTCCATCTTAACAAAAACAGGCCATAAATCATCCCTAATGCCATTTTGGAGACTAGCAATGTGAGGGAAATAGGAAGTGGTCGCTGTTTACATAATGTACACACTGTGAGTAAAAGAAAGAGGCTTGGGCTATACCAGCTTGGGGGGGGTACCTACCCATGACGTTTCAACATGATGGCACACCTAACGGTCCAAGTGTAAAATGCATAGCCTAGTAAGTATTTATGTGATAATGATGATAATAATAATGATATTAATAACAACAATAATAATGATAATAAGAACAACAATAATAATGATAATAATAACAAAAGTACACATACATAAAACACATCAGCATGCTTCCTCTGTGTTTCCCTGTGTCATAAAAGTCGACTAAATGGGGTGGAGCTGGGGGCCTGAGAATCTCCTTTTCTGTATTTTACTTCCTATGAATAGCCAAGAGATATGGGGGTATTCTAACAGGAGAGATCCAGCCAGAACCCTAGTAATTGGGTCTTTGAATGTGCGTGGTTGTGATGTAAATGAAAATAAGAGGCAGGTGATAGGGTGTATAGTACTTGCATTGAGCAAAACTAAGATAAAAGGGAATGGTGAGGTAACATTTGGGAGAGTGGCAGGTAGGGTGTCTGGAGTTGAGAGGAAGAGTGGGAGTGACTCTGTTATGAAGTGAAGAGATGAATAAGTGTGTGGTAGAATGGAAGGAAGTATCTTCTTGCACAATAGTTGCTAAAATGAGGCTGGGATGAGAGGCTCGGGCATTTGTGAGTGCATATGGCCTTGGCAGTGAAAGAAGTGAGGAAGAAAGAGAAGAATTTTGGATGAATTGGAACGAGTGTTTGGAAGACTTGGAAATAAATGTGAATGTGGTGTTGATGGGAGATTTGAATGCTAGAGTAGGGATTGAGCCAGTGGATTGTGTAATTAGGAAGTATGGAGAACCTGGTAGGAATGAGAGTGAGAGAAAATGATAGAAATGTGTATTGAGAGAGAGAGAGATGTTGATTTCTAATACACATGTACTGTCTTTAAAAAGAAGGATGTGCACGAGTATACATGGATCAGAGTGGATAATGGAAAAGTAGTTGACAGATCATTAATGGATTATGTTGTGGTGAACAGGAGGGTGATTGGAAGAATGTTGGATGTGAATGTACTGAGAGGAGCTAGTGGTGGAATATCTGATCATTATTTAGTGGAAAGTAGAGTGAGAGTGGGAGAAAAGTGGAGAAGAAGAGAGGTGCTAAAAGTGAATGAATTGTATAAGAAAGAGAAAGTCTTTGAGTATAAGGCTAGTGCGAGAAATGTGTGGAATGTAGTGAAAGAGAAAGTGGAGGAGGGAGTAGAAGAAGAATGGGGATGTTTCAAGGAGGAATTTATGAAGTGTGCTGAGGCAGTGTACGGAAGGAGACTAACTGGTGGAAGTAAAAGGAAAGGTAGTGAATGGTGGAATGAGCAGGTGAGTGCAGTAGTGGCTGAATAAAAGCGAGCTTATGAGGTATGGTTGCAGGTACGTAATGTAGAGACGTATGAAAGGTATTGTGCAAAGAGGAGATTAGCGAAGCACATGGTGAGGGAGGCAAAGAGAGAAGCGGATGTAAGGTGGGGCAGATGCTTGTCTGAGAATTTTGAAAGGAATAAAAAGATGTTTTGGAAGGAAGTGAAAAGAGTGAGGAAAGGTAAATGTGGTAGGGAGGAGAGGGTAAAAGGATCAGATGGGCAATTGCTAATGGAGGAAATTAATATAAGAGAGAGATGGGCTGAATATTTCATGAACCTGCAGAATGAGGAAGATGATAGAGAGGCAGAGATTGTGGCTGTGGAAAACAAATGGAGAATGCCAATGTTAGAAGATTAGAATGATAGAGATATAACAAGAGAGGAGGTACGTTTAACATTGAGAGCAACGAAAGCAGGTAAAGCACCAGGGATAGATGGGTGTCATGCTAAATACTTGTCAGAAGGTGGGGAGGCATTAGTAGAATGGATGATTAGGTTGTTGAATGTATGTTTCAGGAAAGGGAGGGTCCCAATTGATTGGAGGAGTGCATGTGTAGTTCCTTTTTGCAAAGGGAAGGGAGATGAAGATTAGTGTAGTAGTTTTAGGGGAATTAGTTTGTTGAGTGTAGTTGGTAAGGTATATGGAAGAGTGTTAATTGAGAGAATTACAAAAGGTACTGAGAGATTGATTGGGGAAGAACAGTGTGGGTTCAGGAGAGGAAGAGGATGTGCGGATCAGGTGTTTGCAGTAAGACAGGTGTGTGAGAAGTTCTTGGAGAAAGGTAGAGACACTTTTTGGGCCTTTATTGATTTAAAGAGTTTGGCAGGGTAGATAGAGAGGGGTTGTGGAAGGTGTTGCAACTGTATGAAATAAATGGAAGTTTGTTGAATGCAGTGACGAGTTTTTACATGAATAGTAGAGCATGCTTGAGAGTTGGGAATGGTATGAGTGATAGGTTTGAGATGAATGTTGGGTTAACGTCAAGGTTGTGTAATGTCGCCATGGTTGTTTAATGTGCATATGGATGGAGTGGTAAGGGAAGTAAATGAAAGAGTATTAGACAGAGACTTGAAATATAACTTAGTATCATTGTTTTACTAGCCCACAAGACAACGGAATAGAAAAGCATATCCGTGCATGCAGTGTCATATACAGGTGTCGCTCCTTGAGTAAGCTGGGTGGGGGTTTTCTCGACTTGGACATTTGATCCCTTTCTTAGAGACTGTACAATCCTTTATCTCATGTTTGGTTACATTCAGAGAAATGCAAAGCACTACAGATGGGAAGGGATAATAAGAGATGTGTAACAACTATCAGAGAACATTCGGTGTTGATGTAGGCATAAAAAAATAACCATAACTGAAGGAAAACTTAATACCGAACAGTCCTAGATAGTCCTATTTTAGTCCAAAAGGCCCTTCAGCTGTAGTATCGCAGGTGTGAAAATATCCATTACGTATAAAGCACCAGAGATGCGTGATTAAAGTGGTGCAAGGAATATTGAGCACTATCACTAATTATGGTAGGAGGAAAAGAAGTGAATTGGACTAAGAAATCTTTGACACACATAGTGGCTGCCCTAATCCCCAACTTGAGGTGCACTACCCTCTTAGGAGGTATTTTCAACTCATTGAAGTCTTATGCTGTTTCATGAAGATCAGCCTCCTCATATACATTTTGCAAAACACAACTCTCGACCCTCGCACTAAATAGTTTTTAGCATGAACCTCCCAAAGTCCAATCTTAGTAACTTTTAGCAGATCCAGGTCTCTAATCATCATTGCAGTTTTCCTTTTTGTCATTTGGCAGTTTGGCTAAGTCCCTTTCCAAATGGAAAGGGACTTGATTCCTTTAATGGCAGGACAGGCTTCCTAGGCTGACAGAAAAATATGAAGCTTCAATTCCTAATGGCTCAGTTATAACAGTATTTGGAACATTTTCTTCTTGGAAAAAAACAATCTGAATATCCTTGATATCAGAAGGCTTTGCAACAGTGACAGATGGGTTACCTATAGCCTCCAGTCAAATCCATTTATAGGGACTAACAGTATTGAAGTGTCTAACACCGAAGTTGACTCCATTGCCAAGTTTGTGCTAGATTCTTTTAACTATAGCAATAATATCCAATATATGCAGATCTGGAGGTCCTTGATCCTGTATGATATCGGTCAGAGTAAGCAAATCTCTTTACCACTTCTGTATCTCTCCCACTGACTAAGCCACTCTGTGGCTCTTATATTTCTGGCATCTCTTCCATAAGCGATTCCAGCGCATCTGTTCCTTGTACTTTGCCCCTCTCTAACCCTGTGCCTTCCCTTATTCTTTCTTCACGCAAAGTCTATTAGGTTCTTTGCTCTTTAAAGACGAACAAGGCATCCAGTTCCGATGGTATCCCTGTAATATTCCTTAAGGAGTTTGCAGATGAACTAGCTCCCACATTTTGCTGCATTTTTCGCCTCTTTCTGTTCCTTCTATTCGTCAACAATTGTCTTCAGTCCCATCCTTCTCTCTTTTCCATGCCTTTGCTGACAATTCTACCCTTCAATTTTCCTCAGTCTTCTCTTCACAACCTTCATCTGCTACTTATAATCAGTCTTGTATCACTCTTTCTTCTACTTTCAACTACGATTTGCAGAAGGTATCTGAGTGGGGCACCCAAAATTTAGTTAAATTTCATGCCTCCAAGACAGTTTCTGGATATCTCTTTATCTTCTTTACCTCTTGATAGCCCTATTGTCTTTAAAATTAGCGAAATGTACCCTTTTAATTCTTTTAACATTTCAGGAATCCAGATAGTCTTTGACTTGTCTTGGAGGAGTCTCATAATCCAATTTCTAACCTATTCTCTATTGTTTTTGTTATTACTTTTCCTCTGTAAAGGTCTAATTTGTCCCTTCTAAGAATACTGCTTGCACATCTGGGGTGGTGGATCTTATACCTATCTCATTGATAGGGTTGAAACTAAGGCAATCAGACTCATCAGTGACCCTTCTCTTACTTTTAATCTGGATTATCTTTGTCTTCTGTAAGGTATCATCCCTTTCTCATTTCTATCACTACTACTTCCATCGCTGCTCTGATGAGTTGGCAAGTTGCATCCCTCCCCCACTCTTGAGGAAGTGTAACTCACCAACTGGCCTCATCTCACAAGTACTGTGTGATTTGTAGCTCACAGATTGGTCAGTGCAGTGACTGCTTCTTCCCATGCACATCCAGACTCTGGAATACTCTTCCTCCTATTGTCTATCCTAATTCTTATAACCAATCTTCCTTCAAAAAGTGGATCTGTCGTCATTTCTGGGCCAAATTCTGCCATATCTCTACGCCCTCAATACTTCGACTATTCTTTCAGCCTGTCCTTTCCCAATCGTGTAACATTCCTTTACATATGCCTTGTCCTTAACTTTCTACTTTTTCTTCATCATAATGTTTTCTTTGTGCCTGGGCCTGATGAGATGGTTTTCTTGCCTGTCCCAGTGTCACATAAAAAAAAAAGTTTTCTTAGTGCACTTGTATGGAAGATAGTTTCAAAGGCTCAAAGATAATACCATCCACTACCACCCATCAAAGCCCAATAGTACCTGAATATTAAACCATGACTGTTATTCACAACTGCTCGAAATAATACATTTGGAACTACAGCAAAGAATCATTGGTCACTTGGTGAAGTCTGAACATTATAATGAGGTAAAACTTATAAAACACATAATAATGAAGATAATGCTAAGAACTAATGTGTTCAGTAAATGCTATACAACCAGAAAATCTGAAAAAAGTGTATCATCTCTGATACAATCTGCTGGATGAATATGACGTCAGTAACCAAGATGTAAAGTCTCCCATATTCACAACTCATACCCCTTATGGTGGTTTGTTTGAGGTGTCTTTTCTCCACCAGTGATGCTACCTCTGACTAAACTATTCACATCGTTTTGACTTCGAGAAGATCTGTTATATATGTAGCAATTGAGAATACCCCTACTCCTTGACCTGTCAGGATGAAAACTGCTTAACATATTATCACTATTACCCTGTTATCTCAGACATGAAAAGGAATGTATATGAAAAGAAAATATATTTTAATAGTTCCTCAATATATCTAAAGTATTAGTACTCAAGTGTATTTATGGCTATTACTTGAGATTTTAAATACTTTTGATATACATAAGAACTTGTCAAAGATCATTAAATGCAGCTATAATAAGTGTTTTTCCATAATTGGTTATTGTATGGAATGCATATGATGAGGGTATAGTCTTTCTTCACTACTCAACACTTTAGAAAACTTGTGTGGTATTCTGTTGGTGATTATGATATTAAATTAATATAATTAATTAACCTTGTTGGAATACAGAATCCCATATAAGAAATGTAGCTATTCATGGTATATTTTCTACAATTTTGACTGATAAGGTCATCCTTAACTTCCAGATGATGGAGTTTGACCAGCTTAACTCATACTTGAAAAGAGAACGTTCTCGGCATTATGAAGCCACACGACGAACTCGCAATTTTGTGGAAAGCTGGAGGGCTGAATTTCCCTGGGTTCATTATGATGCAGTGAAACGGGTAATGACCTGTAACGTTTGCCTTAAATATTGTGCAGAAGAAGATAAAAGTCGATTCCTATCCGGCAACAGCAATTTTAAGAGATTAGCTTTAGTTAGGCATGAAGTCAGTATGGTTCATCAACGGTGTCTGGTGCGCAAAGAAGAAGAGCTTGCTGCATTATTTCCATCTTCAGAAAACGATGAACTTTAATCCCTGTGAGATATGGCATATTGCCATAATTGTCAAAATTTTGACCTGACATTACCCATTCCTACAGTAAATGTACATGTACAGCTAGGATACTATTTTTGAACATTTCAGTAGTTCAACAGTGTTCCTACCAAAGCTTTCTATATAATATTGTTTCTGCAGGTTTTGTAGGTTTTGTTAAAAATATATCTTAATTTTCAAATATATATCAGTACATAATTTACTTTATTTCTTTTGTATGGAATGTTTCACTGTATATTATGAAGTAAACTTTATAAAATCTGCCACCTTTCACTCTCTTGAAACTGTATACGGTAGTTTGCAAAATGTCAAAAGTGCTCAAAAACTATATCCTTCACTAATTTTTTGTGTGCTGTTTTAAAATCTAAAATTTTAAACATATTTGCCCTTGTAGTACAGTCACTCTTCAAAACATGGAGCAATTTTTGTATATATTATTGTATTTGTTTTTGCTTACACCATGTTATTAAATAAATATAATATTACAGAATGGAAGAGCTTTTCATTAACAACAATATTCAATTCAAATTTATGCATTGTTGTACGATTAAAGCTTGCAGTAAGATCGCCCAGTAACAGACTAGACTTCTAAACTTACTTAAAAGTACATATGTAAGAAAAAATGGAGATAGTGCAAAGAAAATGGAACCAAAGGTTGCCTCTTAGTACTGTGCTCAAGTAAATAAAGGGATAGTAGCTGAATCTATTGAATACACTGTGTCTGAGAGTGCTGTTGGTACTAGTTTGTACTACCAATGAAGAACTTATAGATTTGAATGAGTTTCTGTTCGCTTTTATCGTAACAGCAGATTTTGATGTCCCAGTATTAAGACGCTTGAGATTTATAATGCTATCCCAATTCAGCACAAATATAGTCCACTATTGGAATGACATTTGCAGATTTTGAGTTCAGGAGCCTCAAACACCTGAATTAGGAGACTATTAATCAAATCCTCATACTCCAGTATTGATACTCCTCTATCTTTTCACTACACTCGAGATCAGCCATGACTTCCCAGCCACTTTCTCTTTCACCAATGATTCTCCTATCTGTATCCCTCATGAGCAATTTCTCTCTCTCTCTCTCTCTCTCTCTCTCTCTCTCTCTCTCTCTCTCTCTTTTAGAAAGGTTGGATGAATGGGAGTATTTTTAAAGATTATTTCTTAATGCATCTCCCAAGAGAGTTAGAATTTTATTGCAAGGGTTAGAATATACCCTTCAAAATTCTGCTTGTTATGGATAATGCACCAGCCCATCCTTCGTCAATTGCCGATCTGAACCTGAATATAAAAGTTGTGTTTCTGTCGCCAGATACAACTTCACTACTCCAACCAATGGACCAGGGGGTAATGCATATGATGAAATTGCATTACCTTAGGAATTCGTTTAATGACCTCAGCTGGAAGACTGACGTCACCTTGTTCAACCTTGAAAAAGCCGCTGATGCCTCCGGTCTCTAGGTAATAGAGGTAAAGAAATATGAGGTTAAGGATTACTGGATAGAGTTTCATATCAAGAATGCCACTTGGTTTATGAAGGATTCTTGGGCTGAAATTACACAATGGTGTTTGAATGGGGCATGGAAGGAGGTTTGCCCACAGCTTACATACTCATTCACGGGTTTTGATCTCAATGATTGGCTTTCAAGGACGAAACTTGAGTGTGTTCAGTCCACACAACATGTGGGATTCTCCGACATTGATGAGGAGGATGTAAATGGACTGCTTGCTCCCCACAAGGAGAAATTAACTTCCAAGGATTTGAACAATATGGAAGCTCAGCAACAATGGGAGGAAAAGGAGGCAGCAGCCGCACTTCATGGGACCCCAATGAAAACACTCAGTGTGAAGGACCGACTCAATTTTTCCACTATCTAGAGAATTCTTAGGATATTTTGGAAAAAAAAGATCCTAATATTTTCATGCATGAAGTACTGAAGGGTTATGCAAGATGTTGGCTGCTACAAAGAACTTTTGTCTGCTTCTCGTCCAAAACAAGTGATTCTGATAACTCTCAGTCCAGCACCTATAAGCAGCATGAATCCCAACCACAACCAGGGGTTAGCTCTCCCTTTCCTCTTCTCCTCTCTCTCCTACTGTTTAAGCCACCTCCTCACTGCCACCACGCTCGTCCCAGTATGCCTGTTGCCCACCATATATAGAGTGAGTACACCTGTATAATGTATTAATTTTTTTTTTATCTGTTATATCTTTAATACTGTACTGTTATATTCAGGCATTGCAGAATGAAAAAAAAAGTTGAAGTTTCCTAGAGTTTTGGGAAGCATGTTGAGTTTTCTAAAGTTGCTTTTGTTAATTTTTTATTTTATCTTTGTTTATTTTGAAACTAGGGGTTAACTCTCCGTCTTCCCCCTCCTCTTTTCCTCCCTCTTCTACTGCTTAAGTCACCTGCTCACCGCCACCATGCACGTCTGTATGCCTGTTTAACACCGTATATATAGAGTGAGTACACCTGTATAATGTTTATTTTTTTTTATCTGTTATATTAATAAAAAGAATGTTGAAGTTTCTTAGCATTATGTGGAGCATAAGCATGTTGAGCTTTCTAGTGTTGCTTTTATTTTTTTGTTTGTTTCTTTTGCAGCTAGAGGTTTGCTCTCCCACCTCCCCCTCCTCTTCTCTTCCCTCTCCTACCGCTTATGTCACCCGCTCATCGCCACCACACACTTCGCAGTATGCCTGTTGCCCACTGTATAGTAGAGTGAGTTATTTTGTTTATTTTTTGTTTATCTGTATATCTTTAATACTGTATTTGTATATTTTTATCTTACATATGTATTTCAGCTTGGTTATGTATTTGTAAAATGTGTTTAACCTAGCTTTTTTCTTCGGTAGGTGTGTTTATACACACTTGTGGAACGTATCTATGTCAATTAACATTATTCTTTATGGAAATAGACTCTTAAATTACTTAAAATTTGGTTTACACAAGCATCTTCAGAAGCTATCTTCACGTAAAAAAAGAGGAGCCTGGTATATATATATATATATATATATATATATATATATATATATATATATATATATATATATATATATATATATATATATATATATATATATATATATATAATATATATATATATATATATATATATATATATATATATATATATATATATATATATATATATATATATATATATATATATATATATATACTCACCTCTTTGAACAATGTGAGGATAGGCTCTCAGAAGGCACGGGCAGTGTAAAATTCGCGTAATGTAACCAGTCATTTTCCATAAGAAACAATGATAATAGGCATAGATATGTTCCACAACCGTACATAAACATACTATGCCAAAGATATAAGATAAGTAAAACATATTTTATAAGTACATAACAAAGCAGAAAGACCTGTAGTTACTTATATTAACATACAAATAGTGTACAGTATAAAAGATATACAGATTTCCTGTACAGTAAACAAATTAACGCACTCTATTATGAGGTGAGCAACAGGCATACACTGGGATGTACGTGGTGGAGGTGAGCACGTGACTTAAGAGGTAGGAGAAGAGGAGGATGCGGGAGAACGAACCCCTATCTGCAAACGTAAACAAAGATAAAATTAAACTAAAAAATAACCAAAGCAAGACTAAAAAACTAAACAAAAAAATTTCATTATGCAATGCCTGAATGTTAAACACATTCTACTCACTCTAGATACAGTGAGCAACAGGCATGGGACGAGTGCACTTGACATAAGCGGTAGGGGAAAAGGAGAATAAACCCCTATCTGCAAATGTAAAACACAAATTAACAAAAGCAAGACTAGAAAACTTAATTTTTTTATTATGGAATGCCTGGATTATTGTAACAAAAAACTATATAAAACACATTCTACTCACTCTATATACGGGGAGCAGCAAGCATGGGACGAGCGTAGTGGTGGAGAGCACTTGACACAAGCGGTAGAAGAAGAGGAGAACAAATCCCTATCTGCAAACGTAAAAAACAATTAATAAAAGCAAGACTAAAAACTACGTTTTCTCATTATGCAATGCCTGAATTCTGTATAAAAAAAAATATGAAACACATTCTACTCACTCTATATACGGTAAGCAACAAGAATGGGATGAGCGTAGTGGCAGTGAGCACTTGACATAAGTGGTAGGAGAAGAGGAGAACAAACCCCTATCTGCAAACATAAAAATCAATTAACAGTAGCAAGACTAGAAAACAAAATATTTTCATTATGCAATGCCTGAAGTACTGTAACAAAAAAAAATATAAAACACATTCTACTCACTTTATATACATATTCTAACCACACTCATAATGGGCCAACACTTGAAGTTTTACTTCAAGGTTTATTGCCTTTCTCAAAAAATCTGCAAAACACAGGACACACAAACCTTACCACAAAAAGTTAGAACAAGCGACATATCCGCACAGTATGCTGAGTAAAGAGACACTGAAGCACATGGCAGCATGGCAGGAAACTACCTTCAAGGCAATCGCTTATTTACTAAAAAAAAAACATTTTTTTTCAAATTTTTCGCGCGCGCGTTCCCACACATTTAGTATTTTTTTACTATTATTTTTTGGAGGCGTTATTCCAATTCCACGTATTATAGAAACTCGTAAAAAGCAAATTGACTTATAAACCCTCCCTGCACTGTTAAAAAAACACCCTTTACATTATAAATAACAGCAAGCAACGTAAATTTTTATGAAAGTGATAGATAAAATTACGATGAATGAGGTGATGATGACGTGACACACATACTCTTTTACAATTATTTTTTCGTTTATGAACTGTATAAACCCTCCCTGCACTGTTAAAAAAACACCCTTTACATTATAAATAACAGCACGCAACGTAAATTTCAATAAAAATATGAAAATACTTAAAAAAAAATGTTCAATATTTTAATATTTTTGCGTATACCCATAAAATAAAATAATAATTTATCCAAAAAAAAACCGCGATAGAGTGAGAACGCGAACCAAGAAGCGCGAATAACCGGGGTAACACTGTATATATATATATATATATATATATATATATATATATATATATATATATATATATATATATATATATATATATATATATATATATATATATATATATATATATACACTCCCAACTTTCGAACGAGTTAGGTTCCAGAAGGCCCTTCATAAGTAGAATCGTTCGTAAGTTGTGTTTAGGTAAAAAAAAAAAAAAAAAAAAAAAAAAAAAAAAAAAAAAGAAAAATACTTGGGCTAGAGACACATAGCTACTACATAAAACAAAGTATAGAGTATTAATGGATTTTAAGACAGTAATAATAATCTAATACAGTACAGTGAAGTAATACATACATCAATGCATGGGTAGATACTGGATAGGTTTTTGTTCGTATCTGTGAATGTTCGTAAGTAAGGGAGCTTCTGTATATATTTTTATCCTATTTGATGCACTACTTTCTCTTGTAGGGTAATATTTTGTAATTATGAGGCTGTTTTCCATTTTTGTTATCACTTTTGGTTGGTCATGTATATTATTGTTGTAGTTGCCAAGCATATTGAAATGTTACTCATTGTTAAGGTAATGGATAGTATTCTAAAGTTTTTAGGTGCAATATAATTTGAGGCTTGTCACTGTTAATTACCTTTTTATGTTAATAACAACAGTCTTCTTGTCTTTTTTTCTGTTCCTGTTTTATCCAGTAGTAAGTAACATTGCCTCTAGTCTTAACCTATGGCCACTCCAAATTATTATTAAAATATGTCTTGGCACATGTTTTGGCTCCAGAAGTCGTGTTTCATGTAATTCAACTAAGTGTTGTGTAATAAGTTTCACCATGCCCATTAGCTGTAAAAGCACAAGAAAGTGTCATCTGTTTATTCCTAATTTTATTTTGAAAGCATGTGGATCGATAATTGATAAATCAAGATATTGTTATAATAAGTGCAGTTTCAGATGTCATATTTCTATTGTAAACCAACCACAACTCTAATTTGAAAGTATATCTTTCTTTGGAAGTCTCTTATGTAATCACTGCATATGTCATATAAGCTAAGAATTAAAGTGCTGAAGTTTATTTTACTGGATTTCATATGATAATGAGATATGTGAAAGTTATTCAAGTACTTCCATTACAGGATGGTGTGGAATTCTCAAGGCAGACACAATATCTATATCCAAACAATAACAAGAGACCAGCTGAGTCTGCAGAATATTTTAAAAAATATATAGATGCTTGGAAAAAAGATTTCAAGTGGTTATTCTTTGATTATGAAAGAAATTTGATGTTTTGCACGACATGTCTACGTTACAGGAAGGAAAATGAAAGGAAAACCAGCTTTGTCACTGGAAACTCCACATTTAAGAGAGGAGCACTAGAGCAGCATGTGCAAAGTTCAGTACACATTGTTTGTGAGTGTCAGCGCAAAGCATCTCTAGCTAGAAAGTCACCATAGTCATTTACAAAATGATGTTACATCACGGTTTTAGGTGCCATACATGGAATTTTCTTACAATTCCTATATTAAGAGCTTTCGTACTTCTATTGGTTAGCGATTTACTTTGTCTTTTAATAATAGTTCTTAAGAGAATATATTTTTTAACACTCAAAGAGGTACATATTTCTGGATGAAATATATAGTGCTTCAGTTAAAATTATATGCACTTACAGTACCTTAGAAAGTTGCACGTATGAATGTTTTAATTTTCCTTCATTTACACTCTTCCTAATTATTAATAGAATTAAGTACAGTATTATGAATTTGAATATGGCCTTAATACGTTCAGAAATTACCTATACAGTAATTGGATGGAGAAAGAGGTAGAGTTTCAGTTCATGAGAATCAATATAGAGAATTGGAGAAAATTTCTTAGGAAAAAAAGTCATCATAAAATGGCAAAAGATAGGCTGGAAATAGAGTTGTTGGTGGTTCAAAGTAATGTTTGACTTAAATATCTTATGTAATCTTATCTGTTTACACTGTATATGATAATTTTTATGGAGGTGATCTTTTACTGTCATTGGTCACGAATGTATACCTTTAAAACTACACCTCACTATTCTTTGCGTCAATAACTCCATAGGATTTAGAGTCTCCAGCCTAAATCATAGGGGTCAAAGGCCATAATGACGAATTTAAGTTCAACATTATATGATGGATCGGCAATTGATGGAAAAATGACAATCCAAATAATCCCACCCATCACTCTCCAAGCTATTAGGGAGCATAGCATGGGATATGACAGAAAAGGGCCCGGATACCATCATGACGGGCAACAAAGGTATGTGAAGGCAGCTCATCAAAAATAGCGACCCCATACAAAAACAGGCTAATGAGCTGACAGAGAAGATTAGCAAGTATTATTTTGACATAAATACCATTCTGCTAATGATTTTAGGTTTGCATATCTGATCTCCCTAGAGAAAAATGAGTTTTTTCATTATGAAAATATCCTAGTCATCTCTTTGAAGTTTCTTTGTTGATAACCATTATAAGTGGTTTACAGTCAAGGTTTACGAGGATTATCGCACAAGGCTTTTGAATCCAGCTCACTGTTTAGATCTCTCTGCACCTTTCTCTTCTAGATTTTGGAGGGCTTTGCCAAGCTTGGTTGTGGTAAACCCCCTCAAAGATCAGTTGATAACTGTCAGCAGCGTATTAATTTTGTCCATGATTCATACGCTGCTGACATTTCATCCTTTTTTATACTATTTATCCAGGTAGCCTAGCAAAACTTTCACTCCGTCATTATTTGCTAATTTTTCAATGTCAGCCTCTTCAAAAATCTTACCCCTCACCTCGCTTCCTTCTGGGAATGATAGGGCAATTGTCATAGCTTGTTTCTTATTTTCAGTACTTGTGATACCCTGCCATGCCTTTAATTCTTGTATCCAGCGGTCGTAACTTTGGTCTCCTCCAAACATCGGCACTCGTGCCAGTCCACAATCGCTATTGTCAGTCATCTTTTCTTCGTTATTTTTGTCTTAATTCTCGTCAGTTTCCTTCCACCTGCCACAAACCATGTTCTGCTACCATTTGTTGAGCTCACAGATCAATGTGGCAGGATAAATCATTGACAGACATACAAGATATATCTTTAATATTGTAGCCATAAGATAAAATCGTATACCGACCGCTTCTCTACAATCCACCACTGATCTCAACATAAACAAACAAAAGATGCTCAAGAAGTGCAATATCGTATATAATAATTTGAACAGAATTAACAATCACTGTTCTGCATATTTCAGGCTCTTGAATATGTGTGGCTGCACAGTTTGTGAAGAGAAGACCTCACTGGTTTGCTCTAGTTCACGGAGAACTACCTGCTTTTTCCAGGGACAATTTATTTCCAATTTGAATACTTGGATGAATCTTAAGCCTGATCATAAGAATTAAATATATGACAAGATTGGATGTTTAGCATCTTTTACATTCTGTCTTCCACAATGGCGTAATTCATTCTATCTAGTAAAAGCACTACGTATCCAGGAATGGCAAACAAATACATTTTTCATGACTGCTTCCTGTTAAACCTGGTTTATTACCTTTCAGATGTGTAAGTTAAAAAGAATCAAAGCCTTAAAATTTTCCTGTAACAAGTGAAGTGAGGAGAGTTTCTGCATTTCTAACATTTTCCCCTATTTGTCAGTATTGAACAGTTGTCCACTGCAAGATGATTCTCACAGTGTTTGTTTGTGTTTAATTAGAATAAATTTAGGAAGTTTTCTCTTGCATGTAGAATAATGGAAACATCAGGACGTATACATATAATACATTGCACTTAAATACCTTACACAGGCACTTCAATATTACCTAATAATTCTCTTTATTATGGTCTTATAGATATACTGCGATTTCTTAAAGTCGATGGTTTATGAATCCAAGGTAATTTTTTTTTTTTTTACATATTTACATTACTGATAAGTTTAATACACTTTTGCGTTCTATATCCACCAACCTCGTCACTGTTTTTCCTATGCTGTTAATATACTTGTATTGTTCTACGCAACTAGCAGTGGATGACTTCAAATTTTCTCCACCTAGAAATGTACCAAATGTACCTCATCTACAGTTATGAACTTTTCATATAAATTACAATGTCACTGGTCACTTGGTGCAGCCTTGACAATGCACCTAACATGTGATTTTCCTGTTTCTACTAGCCTAGGATTTTTTAAATGTGCCATAAGTATGCCCATGTGCATCATGGTGGATATTTTATAGTTTAAAATTGGATGAATATAATACACCTCCACAGATAATAATATGCTATCCTAAGATAACGTGCACATTGATAGCTATCATAGGAAACTCCAAATAAACCGTTTCCTTTATGCATATATCATCCTTATGTGCAATGTAATTTTTTTTTTATGCCTTGTATGGAATAGTTTTGAGGATATATTTTGCATTTTGGTCCTTTACAGAATGAAGGCCTATAATTGCAAGATATTATTGTATACGAAGTAAAGTACATAAAAAATATTTTGGAAACTCAACCCACTTAAATACTTCGTATAAGTTATTCCATATGAACTACTGTACTTAAAAATTCCATATTTCAATAAAAAAAAATGACTATATTACTAAAAATACTTTAAAAGACAAATGTGGGCATAATTAGATTAACAACGAAACGAAGAGCAGAAATACTAGAATTTACACATAGGTATTACATATGCAAGAAACAGTATCAGCGACCCCCAGATATTTATTGATAAAGGGACTATAACACACCCTCCTCTCTCTCTTTTTTTTTTTTCTCCCCCCCCAGGGATGTGACTCATATATTTGTTGATCATGGGACGATAACACCCCTCACTTTATTGTTTTGCCTGGATGGAATTCTGTATATTCTTGATTATTCAACTAAATGCCTTTCAAATGAGTATTGATAAAAATTTTCCACAGGAATATACCTCTTAGAGCTTGCGCAGGTATACTTTAGGGGAGAAATCCAAACACTATCTACTCCATCTGAGTGTATTGTCATTTAGGTTTGAATAAAGCCTGCAAAAGGTATTTAGGTGTGGATGATATGTTTCCTGTAATAAGGTTTCAAACCTGTAGAGGCGAAATAAAATTCTATCGATGGGATGATTAGTAATGAAAATGCTAGTGTTACAGTCTAGTTATCACATTATACAGTTCCAAAAGAATTGATATTTAGCAATATGCAATATTACAGTAAAGAATTAATGCTGTGGCAACAAAGGCTGAATTTTGAAAGCTTTAAGGGGATGTGTCCATATATACTGATAATCATAAATATTAATCATAAGCTATCAGATCTGATTTTTCTTTCACAACATAATATCAGTACACTTCAATGTTAATACATTACTTTGATGAATATCCCCCAGATTCACACCCCAGGGATAAAGATCTCATATACTGTAATTTGTTTGCTTCATTTTTAGCCATAATATCTGCTAACTCTTTCTTATACTGCTCTTTAACATTTTCAGGGGAATGTTTACATTTCACTGTATGTATTTTCATTTTAGTAGCATTTGGATAGCCATATTTTTGGACTGTACAATAGCTGCAGATGACATAAGTTTTTCCATTTATCTTCTCTGTCCTGTAGTGATTCCAAATATCTGATATGGGACGTCCAGTTTTCCTCTGTGAAAAAAAAAATGTATTAGAAGTAAGAAAGCTGTCGGACTGTATGAGTCAAGAAAATTTTAAACTTAATAAAAGGGTACAAAGAAAACTCTCGTATCAAACAATATGCATACACTCTTTCATTTACATTAACTAGAAGCAAGCCATGTGAGTATGTTGGCACCAAATAATATCCCACCACATACTTGCAATTTACTCATCTATGGGGACTGAACAAAGTCATTTGAGGCTACTGAGAAATGTATTTTGGAGAAACACTCACAAAACTTGATTAGACGGAATTATCTATAACCTTATGTTATTCAGTGGATTAGCTGATAAACTTAAATCATGGTTATCCACTATACACAAGACCTCTGTTAAGGAGATCAAAACGTAAAATTATGAAAAGGCCAGGAAAAGAAAATTTGACCAAATACAATGGAATGAAGGGGTTGAATTAAGTTAATTAAGACAAATTGACAAACTGAGCAAGAGTTAAAAAAATGAGAATTTGATAAGTGAAATTAAATTTGTGAAAGAGTAAGGGAAATTCAAAACATCAGCTGTGGAATGTTGGGTGGAGAATAAAGATGTGATTTCTGTAGGGCAGCATTCACTGAACCGTTTTAGAAGGGAAAATGCATGACTGAACCTATGAGGCAAAATTGGAGTACATGAAGAAGTGCAAAATAATTCAACAGAACGTTAATAAAATTCAAATACCATGAAGAAATTAAGAAATGAGTTTAAAGAACTTTCAGAAAAGGTAAAGAATTTTGCTGTCAAACAGTGAAATATGGAAAGAAAAATGAGGGAAAACTTAGACAAATAAAGAGAGTAAAAAATGTACACAAACAAATTGTAGATAATTTGGAAACGAGACAAAAATGCAATAAGAGGAAAGAAAAGAACTAGAAAAAAAGAGCTAAATAGCTTGAAGGAGAAAAGAAAGAGCTGGAGAATAGAATTTCCAAACAAGATATTATAACAAAGTTGGGCAATAGCTCAAATAATTTGATGTTAATGCACTGCTCTCTTCAGAGAGATGAAACGGTAGCTTAAAATGTCCGAATAGAGGAAACATTACGTAGTTTAGAAAGGATTTTCAGGAGCAGAATACAAACTAAGAGGGTATTAAAAAATGTCCTCAGATGCAGTAAAAAGAAATGTGGAAGTACAGGAGGCAATGAAAGTAATGGTGCTGGAAAAATGTGTGTACAGTTGATTACAGGGATGCAGTAAAAGAATCACTGAAAGAGGTTATACTTGACAGATCAAGCACACTGATCAAACAAGCATTTAACAATAAGTCGGTGATAATCTCATGCATACGCAAATCTCAAAGAGTCACCAATAGGCTAGGATTTTAGAACTGATAAAGAATCTTGGAGTATTAAAGGGTCCAGAAATTATTGGAAGATTTCACTAACTTTGTTAATATAATAGGGATGGAGAAGCAAGACTAATAAATGTAAACTATGGGAGTGAGGCTACATTCAAGAAAGCTGTAGGGTTGAATGGGGGAAGAAATGAGGAAAAGAAGAAAAATTTTTGCTTATCAGTTCATCCGAACAAAAGGGTGTTAAAAAAAATCTTATGAAACCAAGGGATAACGAGCCTTATTAAGGTACTGTACATATATGCTGATAAGGTAGCCGGTATGGCAGTAGAAGTAAAGGATATAATACACAAATATAAGGCATATACAGTATAACAGAAATTACAGAGACAAAATGAAATGAAGACATATAGCATTACAGTTTTTCTTAGGATTTCAAAATAATAGGAACTGATAGATCTGAGAGGACTGGTGCAGTGATATTGTTGCTTGTAAGTGAAAGGTACCAAGTTGAATAACTTATTATAGGCGGTTGCTAACTTATGACAGCATTCGGTCCCTTATTATTATAAACTGTTAATAAATATTTTCTTAGTGAAATTAATAGTTATAATAAAAAAAAATATAAAAGATCTTACACTAAGTACATGTCTAGCCAGTTGTGGAACACTGATGTCATATCAGAGGCAGAGCTTTCTCTTTCTCTTATATTGAGAATTTCATTAGCTCATCGTTTACTTTAATAGGTTTTTGTTAAAAAATGTTCAGAAATATTTACATGACTTATGCAAGGCCTAAGGCAGAAATAAACGCTTGAAAAAGCATAAATAAATTGAAGAAAGTTTGAAGACATTCTGTGAAGTTGGTGACAGAAATAATTAATCTCAGGTATGATGAATTGCTGAGGGAGTAACACTTACCATCACTCAAAGATAGAAGAAAGAGGGAGAATATGTTAACGGCTTTTAATTCCTTCATAGTATTAACAGAGTGGAGAGAAAGTTATTATTTTATATGGGTGGCTCCAGAACTAGAGGTCAAAGTTCGAAGCTTCATATGAAAACTTCTTTGCAGGTTATAAGGAAAGGTTTTTATAGTGTATGTATAGTTGATCATTGGAATATGCTACGTAAGGAAAGAAAACTGCTAAATGCATTCAGTTTTAAGGAAAGATATATGTGTTAGTCAGTAAAATAATGAAACCAACCAGAAGGTGAGGAGTTGCGAGCAGAAGGCTTTTTCCTAAGAAAAATGTGAGGTAAACACACACAGGAAAGGAACTACAAGAATTTATCTATGAAAGAAACTTAAGGCTAAATGTTATGGCAGGTTCTCACAAGAAATGCATACAAATGGTATAGTAAAGACAGCGCATGCTTTCGTAGCCAACATAAAGGTGGCCTTCAGACATGGAAAAAGAAATTTTTAGTAATACAGTATTTACATAACTGATATGATGCCTAACTGTGAATATGCAGCATCCTTCAGGAGTCCACACTTAAAAAACATATATAAATAAGTTGGAAAGTGTTCACTGATATGCTACGAGGCTGGTGATACAGATACATAACCTCTGTTATAAGCAAAGGCTGCTGGAGTTGCACTTACCACCACTCAAAGCTAGAAAAATGAGGGTGGATATGGTCAAGGTTTTTAAATTTCTCCAAGGTTCTGACAGAGTGGATAGGAAGCAATGCTTTAATGTGAGTGGTTCTAAAACTAGAGGTCATAGTTTGGCGCTTCATAAGAAAACTTCTTTGCCGGATGTTGGGAAGTACTTTTTAAAGAATATTTGATACTTATTTGGAAGTTGCTAAGCAACTAAACAGTAACTGTTAAATGCATTCATAGCTTTAAGAAATATATGATAGATGTTAGTGATACAAATAATAAAACCAACTAGGAGACAATAAGTTACAACCATAAGACTCCTTCCCTTTTTCACAATTCGGGAAATGTACACACACACACGTTTGCAGACAAAATAGGCTTTGAAGAAAGTAAAAGAAAAAATAGTGGCAAGGAACTTCAAGAACCTCATCAGTCTGCCCGAGTAGTCGGATAATTAATTAATAAGATTCAAAATTTTCATGATGCAAAGTAATGAGATTGAGCAAGTATACAAGAAAATAAAAATATAGGTATTCAAAAGCAGATAATCTTCATGACTCTGGGAGCGAAAGAGATAAAATGTAGTCAATGTATTGCCAAATTTGTCTCTAGAAATGCAGAGTTCTAGCTTTGCTTTCCATTTATATGCTCTACTGTAGTTTGTATGGAGCCTCTTGAGTTTTGCCTAAAATTATAGATCTCATTAGGAATGAAGGGGAAGAAATTTTGAAATGATGCCTTTCCCTCTATTACCCGAGTGGAGAAGTTCACCATTATGAGGCACTCATCGAGCTGTTTCTTGGCATTCTTTTCATTCTCCACAAATCTGTTTGTGTTTGACTATTGAGTGGCTTTTTTTACCCTTATCCTTATTTGCGTGTATGCATAGTTTAAGAAATAAATGTCAGCATGATGTTATACCCTTGTCTGCCAAGTTTCCCAATAAGAGCTCTTCTTTGTGGGTATTTCCATTCAGAGCTTGCCTGAGCATTTTTGAATTTATGGCCCAGCTATTTTTTTTTTTCTCAGACTACCTCTACCTTTGGTTACAGCAACTGTTTTGATATTAGGGTGAGGAAGTGAGTCTCTCTCTTCTGGTTTGCTCATTAAAGGTGGCTTGGGAGTCCAAATGCTTTGTCCTTTTATTGCCCACGAGGTAACTTCCTTATAATAATGTGTCTCTTTGTGTTTGCCTTCTGTTTTTCTTTACACTGCTGACTTGTTTATCTGATATACATTTAATATGTACGTGAATTTTAGAGTCTTCCTCTTAAGGTGTATCCACTTGCAATGCTTTATTAAGCGCCTTCTTGCTGAACCTGGCCCTTTGGAGATCTATTAGCATTGTTTTCCCTAGTGAATTTCTGCTCCTCTTGTATCCTATTAAATTTCAAGGTAAATATTCAGTTGTGCTGTTCCATATTTTGCTTAATTGGATTGTGTGAGTGCTCCACTTCTCTGACCTGTTTATTGGCTTCTCTTCTTGCTTTGGGCTACGAGTGTTGAGGTCCACTGAACACTGAGCTTTTATATTCAACTGTTAAAGGATCCTTTAATTAGGGGTAGTGTCTTGTATTTGCTTGTAACAACAGGCTTGGTGAGGTTCAGTGCAATTCTTATATTCTTGCCTCTCTATTGACAATTTCTCTAATAGGCCCTCTTCTTTGAGGGTATGTTTGTTCAGAGATTTGCTTGGGATGCCTTACCATCCTTATAGCTGACAGTTTTGAGGTTATGGTCCAGTTACTTGCTGCTCTGTTGTTCTTTGCTTTTGGTTACAGCCACGTTTTTGCTTCATGGGTGGTGAACAGTGTTTCTTTCTTCTGGGTTGCTCTTTAAAGATAGTACTGGAGCCAAACTGCTCCTGTCATTTTGTTGTCCATGAAGTAACTTCTCTCTTAGTTGTGTGTTTTCATCCTATTTGTGTTTACATTCTGTTTCTTTAGATAGTGACTTGTTTACTAAATATACAGTTTAGGTATATGTGAGGCTTAGAGACTCTTTCTCCTATGCTGTGGCCACTTGCAAGGGCCCTCTTACAGAATCTGTTTTTTTGGAGATCTGCTTTTTCCGTTAATTTTGTTTTCCATCGAGTTTCTGCTCCTCCTAGATTTGGGTGTGTGAATGTTCCCCTTCTTTGACCTGTTTACCCGCTTCTTTTCTTGCTTTGTACTGTCTATTAACTTAGGTGCCTATACACAAAGCTTAAATATTCAATTGCTAGGGGATCCTACAAATAATGGGTAGTGCACTATATTTGATTGTAACTGTAGGACAGGTGGTAATCAGTGTAATTATTTTTTCATGGCTTTACTGATGAGTTATCCAAATGGAGCTCCCCTCTGTGGCTGCATTATCAGCCATTTAGCTGACAGTTTATACTGCTTTGTTGACCACTGCTTCTGGTTATAACGTTTGTGTTGATTTTAGGTAGTGAACAGGGTCTCCTTCCTCTAGATTGCTGATTACAAGAATTACAGGGCTCAAAATTGTTTTAACTGGCATTCTTAGATGCAGTGTACAACTCCTGGCTTATCTCACTTTTGGTGCTCGAAATCGCCTTGGAGGTAATTCACTCTAAACCTGAATTATGAGAGCTATGTAGCCCAATGATAACTTATTTTTGGTGATTTTCCCACAAAAACAAGTCATTAACTTTACCCTGTGCCTTGCTTTCTCAATGAGCAGTACCTTTTTGAGTATACCCGGCAAAACCTTGCAAATGGTTTGCAAAGGCCTACTCGAAGTATGTTCCTCAAGTTTTTCTCCATCTGGCAGTACTGACACAAATATGAGAGGAGTTCCAGTGTGATATTATGTTCACTAAGGGTAAAATGTATGTTGTTCAATATGAAGGTTATGGACAAAATTATTTCTTTGTGACTCATCCAAAATAGTTTGTACTGCACCTTTCTGCATGAACCTCTTGAGAATAAAAGGAGTAAGGCAGCAACATTCCTAGAGTGGTAATCCCTCCATTTCAGCAGCATATATGAGTAAATCATTAGATGCATGAGATCAATAGCGAACTAAGATCTTCATAAGTTCAGGCATCTCTATGGCCAATAATGCTAGTAATCTTCGTCTACATCTTTTCCCACTTCTATGTGGGGTCGATGTTTCTGGCAAGTTTTCTCCATTTGTTTCTGTCCCATACCTCATCACCCAACAAACCTTTAGACCTCAGGTCGTCATTGATACAATCCATCCACCTACGCTTTGGTCTCCCTCTCCTTCTCCTACCCTGTATCCCCATTCCCATCACCCTCCTCCCAACATACTGTTCATCCCTCCTAACGACATGACCATACCATCTTAGTCTACTTTCTTGTATCTTATCTAATATTTCTCAATAATGCTAGTAATACACTCATTTAAATGAATAAAAACATGTACTTGTAAAATGCAGAAACACACACAAAAGCTTCTGCGGAGTGCATGTTTTTTTACTAAGTTTTCTTTCTGTTATACCCCCCAAACAGACAGAAGGAAAAAGCATACAAGTAATAAAACATAAAATAATGAACTAAATATTACGTACCTGGTTATAACCTCTATATTGCAATGGGACAGGAACACATTGCTGATCCCAAGACTGTGCCTGAAGGATAAAAAAGAGGGAAAAGTGCATTTACAGTAAAAACTGTCTACACATTGAATGACCATAACCAAATCGTCACTCCTGGGCATAAATCAACCCCAAGATAAATGAGACAGTTTAGTCCTTTTGTGGCTCTTAACCAGTAACCTTAAAGTCATAGAAAACCCCCACCACTCCATACCAAAAGTTAATAAAAGATCTTTGCTTAATCTATAAAAGAACTCATAAAAAAAGACTACCTTTCAAGTCAGACATTTCAGAACCTAAGAAGAAAGCAGACACTAAATTGACGAAGATTTGAGAACTGACACGACAGCATAAGGATAGCCTTCTAGTATCCCTTCTTATGACTTAATGGAAGGTATGGTAGTCTGTCGCATTTATGTAGCTATGTGTTTATCTGGGATACTATTTTAACTAAAAATTCTGTGGTCTCTCCTGTTTATTTAGTCCTGTGGTGTAGTTCCAAATGTCGTTGGTTTTAGTTTAGGGCCCTTTTTGAGTTGTTTAGATTTTTCTCCTTTAGGACAGATTGGCCTCCAGTTCTGTTTTCCCTTAAAGTTGGAAAGCTTTTATCCCAACAGGCTTCCCCTATAGGTAGTGTGCCCTTCCTGCCACTGTACTCATAGATTGAGTTTTCTCTCTGACAGATTGTATATACAAGGGGTCCTCAGTTCCAACGTCCTCGAGTTACAATGTTTTGCGGTTACAAGACATCACCCATAAATTATTTTGCTTATTTTTTTATAATTTTAACCTGTATTATGTCTCCCAAGAATAAAGCAGATTTTTCTCATGGCAAGAAAAGAAAAGCCATAACCATGGTAGTGAAAATATAGTAAAATGCATAGAAAAAGGATAAACATTACTACTACATTAGCATAGGTGCTTATTTATGTGTTCCGTCTTACAATGAAATTCGGGTTACATCACTTTTCAGGAACGAAACTCTTATGTAAGTCAAGGACCCCTGGTACTATATGAGGACTGGAAAGGCTTCTGTTGATTTATTCCTCTTTAAGTTTACTCTACTTTTGCTCCACACTACGACGGATCTGCTACCCACATTAAAATAGGGATAGTTTTGGACCTCATTTCCAATATTGGATATCTTCTTTCTAACATGGTGATACTCTTAACTATTATGCAAAGAAAATTAAATCTGAGGTCTCCATTAATATGTTATAGAGAAGTATATGCTAGTATTTTCCTTGCCAAATAAATCATTCCATTTTCCTATAAGAAATTGTCAAGTTTTAGAAGTACAACACTATCAGCTGAAGGGATCATCTTTTATTTGTAAAACGATGTGTATTGAAAAAGAATGATTAATTTGGATATGTGGCTTAAAAGAGCTGTAAAAGTCACAGTAATAAAATTACTTACTGCTGTCAAAGTTGAAGGACCTGGAAGAGAGTGTGGGGTACAGTCTAATGGTTCAGAAGGCATTACACTATCTGCTGAGCTTTCAAAACTTCCTGATGAACTAACTGGTACAACATTTGAACCATGTGGCATGAGAGAAGTATTATTATCAGGAGAAGAAAATATGCTTTCACTACCACTCATTTCTGACTGATGCCATTCTTCAGGTTCATCCTTTATATTGCATGTTTCAAATTTAATCTGCAAGAGATAAATTACATCTTAATAATACATATACTGATAATGACTGCATTAACTTATATTGATGAAATATGCAGAATAAGCTCTCTCTCTCTCTCTCTCTCTCTCTCTCTCTCTCTCTCTCTCTCTATATATATATATATATATATATATATATATATATATATATATATATATATATATATATATATATATATATATATATATATATATACAGTCACCTCACTATTTACGCGCGTTTGAACTACGCGAAGATGGAAAAACACGTCTTGAAAATAATAGTAAAAAAAATTGAAACTAAGCGACCACCTCTGAGGCAGTTTCCCACCATGCTCTCATGAGCTTCAGTCTCTCTTTTCCCAATATGAACCCCAACTACAACTACAAAATGGGATTTTCACCCTTATTGGAGTGATTTTCCACATACGTATAAAGCAATGATTTATGACTGTCTCTCTCTCTCTCTCTCTCTCTCTCTCTCTCTCTCTCTCTCTCTCTCTCTCTCTCTCTCTCTCTCTCTCTCTATATATATATATATATATATATATATATATATATATATATATATATATATATATATATACACAGTATATTATTTGAATTATGCAAAATTTGAATTACACAAGCCTTCTGAGAACCTATCCTTGTGTTAATTCGAGAGGTGACTGTATATAACAATGCCGTATGACAATTCTTTTGCCAACCTCAAAAATTTTTTGGTAAAAAGATCATATTTACAGCTACGTATTTGGTAATTTTGTATGTAAATTAAGTCTAATGCCTTCAAATAACCAAATACACCAACAATTAAATAAATAAAACCATGAACTTAATATATATGTGTACAACAATGCCATGTTACTATTCATTCGCCAACCTCAACAAACTTTTTCGCATAAAGTTCGTATATATGGCTTCGTATATGGTCATATTGTAAATAAATTAAATCTAATTTCTTCATATAATTAAATAAAACCATGACCTTGATATATACGCATAAAACAATGTCGTGTGACTATTCTTTCGCCAACCTCAACAAACTTTTTCGCACAAAGATCTTATTTACAGCTACGTATTTGGTAATTTTGTAAATAAATTAAATCTAATTTCTTCAAATAACCAACTATATAAATAAATAATATAAATATAACCATGAACTTTACATATACATATACAACAATGCCGTGTGACTCTACTTTTGCCAACCTCAACAAACTTTTTTGCATAAAGATTGTAGTTATGGCTATGTATTTGGTAATTTTGTAAATGAATTAAACCTAATTCCTTCAAATAAATAAATAAAACCATGAACTTGATATATAAGTATACAACAATGCCATTTGACTATCCTTTCGCCAACCTCAACACACTTTTTCACATAAAGATCGTATCTGTGTCTATGTATTTGGTAATTTTGTAAATAAATTAATTCTAATTCCTTCAAATAATGAAATTTATATACAAATAAATAAATAGAGCCATTAACTTGATATATACAATAGAACAGTGCTGCTACACGTATATTCGTCTGCCAGACTCACAAACTGTTCAGTAAACAAAGTCTGAATTTACCGCACAAGCCATGTAGGTCGAAAATTTAATCTATTAATAATTTATCAATTATTTACTGGCCTTTGACGAAATGACGTAACTCGGAACAACATAAAATGGGGACCCACTATATAGTCTCCAGCTTACATTGGAGTGTGGTCTTGACGAAAATGTCGTAAATCAATTCTGTTGTAAATTGAACCATGAAATCAATGGTAAATTGGTAGATAAGGAGAATAGTGTAGTAAACACAAACAGCATATAATAAACATTTCTTATTTTTTTATTATCATGATCTGTTTATAAATATTTTATTTGAGAACTCATGCTATACAGTAATGAAAATAATACTTTTATTGAATATTCATCATCCCCTCAATTCACTTTTGAACAACCGAATAATTTATAGAAATCTAGGGTAATACTCTGCCATGGTTTATTATATACATAAACAATACCTCGGCATATTATTATTATTATTATTAATTACTATTGTATTATTATTAATACAAATACTATTATTATCATTACTACTACTACTAGAGCAATAACAATTATAATAATAATACTGTATGGTTTTCATAACCTTTACCGTATTATTAACAATATTATTTTTTCATTGCTATTAATGTATTATTCATATTCTTGACTTCCTATTTAGACAATTTTGTTTAATCTTTCATAATGTATCACAAAAAAAAAGTCTGGCAATTTCTCTTAGTAATATTAACTATTAGATTAAAAAATAATTCTAAAGAACATTCGTCTTCCCTCAGTTCATTTTGGTACAACAAGCAAATTAATTTTATTCTGGTTAAAATAAAAGCTTTGGAGTCATAAGTCATGTAAATAATTCCAAACATTTCCTTGTCCAAATATTAGAAACTATTTACAGTAAACTTTGTGTATTGTAAGAGAATTATGCCTTTTATCCTTATTACCTAAACTGATATAAATATCATATCCATTGCCGTACCTGTGATACCTTCTCGTTATCTACAAGTGGACCTTTTCTATTAACTTCCGGAAGTGAACTATGAGTGGTGGATGATAAAGGAGAAGTGGCTTCTTTTGGAGATTCATTCACCCTGTACGTCTGTGACACAACCTGATTACTTGACAGCTTTACTGTTGTGATTTTTGTCTTGGGAACAGTATCCAACTGATTTTTGTACGTAGGTGAGACTGAAACATCCTTATATTGAAAAGAATTGTCACTCGTGTCAATAGCGTCTGTTGACCTAGAAGAGAGATAAGATGCTTCATCACTCAACCTTCTGCGTTTCATATCCCAGTCACTTTCATATTCACAACTCTTCCTTTTTTCCCTCTGTCCTTCCTCACTGAATGTTTCTGATGGTGCACCCAGGCCTTTTATTCTAAGCTGTTCAGCAGCCCTCATGAATGTTGTTAGTTCACTCTGTAGAACGTTCACTTCTCCAAAATACATATAATCTAACAGAGTTTCCAGTTCTACATTTCCAATGTCTGTTAAAACTATCATTAAATTTTTTTGTTCCCCAATCTCAAACATCTGTTCAAAGTATTCACTACACGTAGAGAGAACAAATTTGTGGACAGGGTAGAATCTCCCACCACAAGCAATAGTAGCATCACAATACACCTCCTGAAATATGTAAAATTGTCACAATTAGCATTATTATAGCTAGTTGAACTGTATGTAATAAAGAGTAACTATCAAGTGTTTTTTAACAAAATTAAGAAAGTAAAATAAGTATTGGTAAAACATTTGCTGAATCATTAGTTAATAACTGAGACTACCGATTTTTTAAGACTACCGTTTATATAGCTCACAGTTCACTGATAATTAGATGACTAGTAAAGCCTCTAACTACTATACAAAAATTTTATATGAAAGCTGATCTTGCAAACACTTATCAAAATGTAAGGTATTGCATAATGTTGCTGAGATAATAATAGTCTCTTCACTGACATGTCTCAATTTAAGAGGCATATAAATGTCTCTGGCTATGATAATAACTTATCATGGAAATGAATGAACAATAACATATTTCATAATAGAAAAAATAATAGTAGCACCACCAGTGGCCAATGTGAGTGAATGCTAAAACTGAGCAGCATAACATATTCAAAACAATATTGCTTTATAAATGTGAAACGAGGTTAATAATATCTTGTGGCAATGAAAAGCATTTTATCTTGCTAAGTAAAAAAGCACCTTCAGCCAGGCAAAACAACCTATGCTGATATTATTTACAAAAAGAAGACTAATGTATTTACACATTAAATATTTCAGTACATGTCCATTTTTATGAGAATTTGAGGTTCATAATTTGATTTTATATCCTGTTCAAGAACACTAAAAAGCCTTGTTAACTAAGACAAGGTGGCAAGAGCCTGGATACTCAGATGTTTACATGTGCTAGTGCACTGGTGCTCTTACTTTTCTTCGTACAGATGAAAGCATACGGAATAATGTTGTACCATGGTCTCTCCACTTCAAACACAAAAGTTCTCCTTCCATAATTATTGCAGTTTAAGCTATTCCAATATCAGTTAAAAAGGGATCTGTAAATACAAAAATGCTTGAGAAAAATTTTAATTATGAAGTGAAACAGTAATAGGACATATGAATTAAGGAAAATTACTTATTCTAGATATGCCAATTTCCAATTTGTCAGCCTCATGTAAATGCATTTCAAGACATTATACATAATAGAAATCAGATTATCAGCTATTATTTAATGCCACATAGGTGAACATGAGTATCCTCTTCCTACATCACAAGAAGCAAACCACTTTAAATTCCTCATTTCTGCCAAATAAAAACTGTATAAAATACGCAGTAAAAACTTTGCAGGTCCAAGTGCCTGTATGTATCTTAATAATCCTAAAAACAAGAACCTCTAAAAAAAAAAAAAAAAAACCTTGCAAATCGTTATTCTTGAAATTTTTCTGTATCCTATCTATGGACATAAAAAGAGCATGTGTATAGATTCTCTCAAATACAAAACTACAAAAAGGGCAATCTGAGGAAGACGTAATTTTTGGAGTCTTCAATTGTCCCATCAAAATTATCTATCTGGTGGAGGTGTACAATCCGGAATAGAGTGCCTATAATAAAAAACGAATTTAATGGTTCCAGACAAATGTTCACGTTGGTGATTTGATACTCAGGGTGTTGTCTCAAGCTCTCGAAGCTGTTAAATAAATAGTCACACACCTAACCCTACATGATGACCATCTAGTGGTGTTGCAGTTGTCCTGTATGTCAACAAAAGAGTTGAATGGAATTGTAGTGTCAATTTTCCTTATACCTCGGGAGAAGACTACATTTTGTGGGAGAGTTCTGAATGAGAGCACTGGAGTTCAGAGGTAAGCGAATATGATAACTTTCACCCTGTGTCAAGGTTATGACAGAAAAACTTTTCTTGCATTGAGAGGAAATATTAAGTTTTGTTGTTAAGGAATCCACAAGGAAAAGCTCATTTTCTTAAGAGTAGTGTAATGTTAACAGGCTTCTCGCAATGCATGATAGATCCAGTACTTGCCATGAAGGCTAGCTCTAATTGAACTGACAGGGAACCATCCGAAGGCTACTGGAAGAATTTCCCCACCTTTTGAAAGCAGCCAATTCAATAATTCAGCAGGTTGAGGCAAAGGAGGAGAGGATATGGCTTTGGACAAATAGCAAAGTGAAGGGCCTTTGAAGCAAGGAACAGGGTCCCACAGAAATCTAATAGGGGAAAATGATGAAGTTAATGAAAATAAAAATGTTTTACTTGAGGTAGGATAGTGAATATTATATTCATCTTAAAATATTGCACAGAAAGTAGCTATAAACAAGAGAAACCACTAACTAGTATAGCAATAGATTACGCTAAAGACTTGGACATGGTAAAAAGAGGGAATATGATACAAATACTAATACAGTATAAAGCACATCATAATGGGATAAATGTTATAGCTGATATATACAGGAATGATAGTACATGCATAACTTAAATCTGAACATAGCAAGTGTTATTAGACAAGGGTGACACAGGATCAACTACATTATCTAAATTACAGTAATAACTTACAAAATTATACAAATATTACAATATACAGGAAAATTATTTGAAAATAATAATTTAAAAATAAATTAATTTTTAAGTGCTGATGATGGACTGTTACTGGCTAATTCAACTGAGGATACAAAAGAGATTACTGATATTCCAGCAAGAGTTAGTGAAGAATGTGGAAGTAGAAAATTTCATAAGGGAGACAAAGGTAGATATGCTAAACATGACAAAACACAAAATAAAAATTACTGTTAATATATAGGATACAAAAAAGTGGAGAGCCGATGCAAGATAAGTCGAGAATGTAAGGTAGATACAGACGAAGAATTATATGATAATAGGCCTTCATATGTAATACTATACAAATGTAAAACAAATAACCTGCCCTTGATTAAGAATAAAAGATTTACTGGAAGAAATGAAAGCTGTGCCTTATATGGAGCACAGGAAGAAGATCTACAGCAATTTATACTTTGGTGCCCCGAATATCGAGAAGAGAAAACAAATGAACCAGGCTTACAACAAAAGTACATTGAGAACCAGAACAAGAGAACTGGCCAACTACTCTTTAGAAATAAAAATATGGTATAAAAAAAGGAAGTGATGCATAATTCCTGGAAAATACGGAAAAGAAGAACTGAAGAATAATTTGTAAGAGGCATTAATGCTTAACAACAGCAGATTGGAATGTTCTTCCTATCAGAGTTGAATAGTATTATAATCAGAAAAAGAGGACTTATGAAGTGCAACTGTAAAGGCAAAATTCCTAACTACACTGCACCTGAACAAATTTAGAGTAGAATCTGATATGTGGGTGGGCAATAGGATCTGTGGAGATAAGTAGTGATTTCCAAAGGAATTAATTGGTATGTCATTGGGTTTATTATCTAAAAAATACTGGGCATTTCTGACGTAAGTAATAGTTCAAGCTTGTTTGGATCGACCAGAAAATAATTGGTAATATGTAGTTTTGAACTTAAAATGGTAAAGGTCCAGTATAACTCCGGCGCCTTAATTCTACCCTCCTCAGTAAGGTAAAGTTACCTCGCACTGGTATATTTGTACTAACCTAACCTTTGGTTAGGTTAGTACAAATATGCCAATGCGAAGTAACTTTATTGAGGAGGGTAGAATTAAGGCGCCGGAGTTAAGAGAATCTAAATGCGCATAATACCGTCTTTAAGAGCAGGATAAGTCTACCATAGTGTCAATCTTTTAACCCTTCCAACGTCAGCACCGTAGGAGTAAATGAAGCTTTAAAAAAAAAAAAAAGTGAAAAACGGGCGTTAACGCCTTCTTTCGCCATCATCAACCCTTATCTAACATTCATTAATATTCCATTGATACAATTACTTTATATTTACAATAATTCTTGCGTATTTGTAAAATGCCGTAAGGCTTACAGAGAAAGGAGGGTATGCGAATGACCTACCCGTACCATTAAGGAGGAACTCCTGTTAAAAGAAAAATGTAAACAAAGATCAAAAGCGGAATACTCGGTACAACTCATTTTCGGAACAGGTAATTTCGGACCGTTTTTTATATGAAAGCCTTTCAAGCTTTCAATTCAGTTTTGAATAACTTTCTTTATTTCATCTTTCAGGTAGGTGACGATTATTTGCTAAACATTATTTATAAATTGATTTTGAATTTCATGCATGAGAGTGCACATAGCCATTCAAAATGAAAATTAACCGAATAATAAATATGAGGTAAAGAGGGAAATGGGTACGAAATGACACATCAGGTCGTAATTTATTAATATGCGAAATGGATTATAGTAACAAGGCTTCACATGATCAATCAATTCTAGTTTTTTGGGTAACTATTTTATTAATATTTATGGAGATATGTAATCATTATTAAGGGTGTTTTCATCGCCTCTATTTATTTTCACGAATTATTCCTCAAGCTTTATGTGTTCCATCGTTATGTGAGATTTATTTTAGGTGCAGTTGTTATATGTTAGTGCTATATATATTGTGCTATTCTTTGTCTTAGTCCAATACTGAGTATATTCTCTACATCACTCACCCTCCCATTGCGAATCGTCCAAAAACCTCTACAGGAATAGTTGCTACAATAGTTGAGTCAGCATGGATAAACAAAGAACCTTTATAACCAACTTTAGGTTCTGGGACCTAATGCTTATTACTGCGAAGATGAAAAGGTTAAAATAGTAATTTAATTATTCAGTTTAATTACTCAAATAGAAAAATTATTTTACTTTTTATCATTAGTTGGAATTGCTACTATGCCAGTACCAAAATTTACTCCTAAAAGCAATTAAATTTAACCCCAGTTAAATTTGTTTGCTCTGTGATTACATTTCATCCTGTCTCTTGTGTCATTGTAGAGTGGTATTACGCATGCCCTATTTTAGAACACTGGTACATCTTCCTATGAAAATAAACATCAGAATCAGTTAACCACCAAATCTCTTTTCAGAAATTCAGTGACATCTGTTTTCACTAATCCATAAATATGTCCTTTCAATATTCCATGTTACTTCTCTGCAATACTTCCCTCAGTTCTAGACTTTACTTTCTTAGATATCAATGTTATACTTTGTACTCCCTTGTAAATTTAGCAAAACTATCACATCTCTTCTCCGCATACTAACACGGACAGTTTAACTCCCCACTGCTCTAATCCATCCCTCTTCTCATCTCAAGCTGCCTTAAATTTTCTTGCCATTTTCTTTTACTAACCTACTGGTTTTTATTACAACCATGTGCATCACCTCTCCCATGGTACCTTCAGTACAACCATACAATGCTTATATTTAACTAACTACACGTCCAACAGCCTGTTCATCAGGGTTGCACTCACAGGACAGATATGAAGTGTTCATTTACCTAACTTGCATTAATACTGATGACTCATCATGGAAAGGGTATATATTATTCCATCTCATCACAATTTAGAGTGTGTCCCATTCATTTCTGCTTGTCGTTGCCAACTTTTTATTCATACATCTGCATTTTGACCTCCGTGGACTAATTATCTTTTCCTTCCCACTGAAACTAGGTAGGCTTTCACTCAGTAAAAGAATACAGAAAATATATCGCACGCACTCATTTGTAATTATGTACTATTTAGGGTTAAAAAGTCCAATTATTATTTTACTCTTTTTTATTTGACTTTGATAAAGCTTTGAATACAGTTTCTAATTAATAAATGTTCTAAATGCCAGAGTGAATATAATATAGTAGTAGTAGACTTTAAATTTGCCATCCCTATCATCAATGTGAATCTCTCCTTAATTTCTAGAAATGAGAGAAATAAAAAATATTGTATAATCTTGTATAAAAAGACAGTACATTTTATCTACACAATATTTGGCGCAGAGACCCCCCAGTATATTTCCCCAATATTTTAGGTACACTTTCTTTCCATGGGAAATGATGAGGACCACTTCCTGACCTCCCATAAGAGCTAATTTAAATAGCTCTTGCAGGGCCCGGAAGATGACATTGCTCTTCCTTGGTGGAAAGTTGATCCCTACGCCCATCTACTACTGCTGACAATCGAGCCACAATCCAGCATGTTGACAAGAATTGGAGAGTAAATTCAATATGACTTAATATGACCATTATGTTCTTACTGTTGAAGCCAAAGCAGTTTATGGAGATTGTCAGCAATTGCAAGGGCGCTGTGCAACCCAATAGCGAGTTGCTTATATATCCACATATTTCAAAAGTGACATTACTCATGTTGGTTCAATAGTTCTACAGTATATAATCATAACTATAATATTATTCAATTGGCTAATAACCAACAAGCAAGTTACATAAAATCCGCATCTGTACACTACAAAATCATTGTACCATGAGCAGCAGTTAAAATTTTGCACAATTTATATATTTATTCAGTACTGTATTATACCCTAGCTAACAATGTAATAATGCAACTTCCCACAGCAGGAGCTGTGCTTGTACTTAAAAACAAATTACCAAATTACTTTTGAACACATTAAATATCTCTAAACAGATCATTGTGCTAACTTTGTACCTGATCAAAGCTCCTGGATAAAACAGTCAATTCTAGCACCGTGTTACAAGGAGCAAAAATATTAGCTTCATAAAAAATGCCCTAATAATCAGATCTAAGGGCACTCACATTTTGTTCTTTGGGAGCCAAGGACCCAAATTCAAACTGCACTTACATTATTACTCCTGCTTGTTTTATAAAAAGGAACAGTGCGCCATCACCGACTAGAGTTAGTCTGAGGGAGCATAAGCAAGACCCTGCTTATGCAACATCTACAGTAACAAATATGGATCACTAAATAAAGACATTTGTACATGAACATACAAACTAACATATCTTTGGCAATACTCAGACTATTACTGAGATTACAAAATTATAACTATATAACCATTTGTGAAGGATGATAATAAAGTGGAATGTGGGCTGTACCTCTGACTGCTATCAGTACATGCTTCAACCCTGTTAGCTTGATGCCAGGGAAGAGCTCGCAGCCCTCTGCCGGGGGCGTTCTCTGCCACAACCCAAACCTGGCCCCGCACCCAATGACCCGCCTCATCGCGGGCATCAAACAGTATCACAGTAATAATGGCAGTGTTCGCCAAAGTGAGTACAAGCACACACGGCCTTCTTGTAATTTACAAGTAGTTTGACTTAATATCTAAGAAGGCTGCAATATGCCACAGTAATCTAAAAAGAGAGATGCATCATTGCACCGCTGTTGCTCATCAGCGATGCCTCCCTGCCAAGTCTGTAAATCATCACACTGGACAGGAACACGTTTGTCGAACACTGGGTAAGCCTAACCCCTGAGATTCGTTCAAGTTATTTGTATTACTCAGGGATGGATCATTACTGCAACATGCTACCCACTGCCTTCAAGAGACCAGGCTTGAGTGATGCTGCGGCCATGTGTCGCGGCTCTGGCCGCTACTGTGTAGAGGATGCTGCATCCAGCACCCAAGTCCAACCTAACTAAAGTAAAACTGGTCAGGTCTTCAAATTACCAGAAGGAGAGACAAAGACATATCTCCAATCATAGCCTCTTTAAGAAACCATTACTGTACTACCAAAACAAAGAAAAAAAAATTTTTTTTTGTCAATAAATACATCATAGCGATTTCCGGACACAATCCAGAACTCTTTTTGTGTGAATTTGTCTTCTTTGTCATAAATCTATGGATGATTTCTTTATGTAATTTCTGGAACCACAACTTGCTTCCAGAGGCTTCCTCAATGCTACAATCAAAAGGGACGGCAAAATATCAAATATTCAATTAAACTTCCCAAAAGCCATGCTACAGAAGTCTACAATTATAATACCT
Organism: Halocaridina rubra; assembly: GCA_037179515.1. NCBI lineage: Eukaryota > Metazoa > Arthropoda > Malacostraca > Decapoda > Atyidae > Halocaridina > Halocaridina rubra. The sequence continues at coordinate 126,303 of JAXCGZ010009462.1, read as the reverse complement.
TAACGAACGCAACAGTGTGCACGCTGCTGTTGCGTGGGTGATCTTGTTTATTATTAAATATTTTTTGACAATTTCCTCTGCAGAAATAATATATGCCGAGGCAATATACTTCATCAATCACACCCCGCAACACCATCGCTAACATTAAATATCAAGACACAAAAGTTAACAGCAGCCAACCTTGGCAAGTAGGTTTATGGAGAAAAAACAATGTTACACTTATTTGCCCTGTTTCTACATTATTCGCTATCTCAAATAAACAAGAAGAAAAAAATGGCAAGGTTTTACATTCCTCAGTGCTACAGAGAATATCATGGTTCATTTTATATTTCCATGATAAATAGAAACGAGAGAAGGCCATAGTATTTTTGAGGCCTCATCTCTAAATTGCAGTCACACACACACAAAAATAATAAGTTAAAGAGTACACAGGTTCTTTCCAAAATAAAGTATTGTTTAGTTTGTGATGCAGATTTTCAGGCAAAACCATCAAGATAAATAGTTTTTTATTGAGGTCATCAACACACTTATTCAGATGAAGTTCATTCCTAAGCTTGTAACAGGGAATATCAAGCTTAAAAAAAGACCCCCCAGCTTCCTTTTTTTTCTATGGTTCACTGAGATACGGTTACACAGCAGGGTTTGGACATTAACAACACTAAAAAAAAGTTTGACTGCTGCTGAAACTTTTTTTTTTCTATGCCACTTTGTGGTCACTTGTTTCTGGGGAACGAGTAGTGGTGATATACACTAATATTAGAGAAACGAGTCTGGCAGTATTACACGGTAGGTAATTACACTAAGATGGAGAAAAAGTTCTGCCTTTGTAAATTAAGAAAATAACATACTGATTTAAGTAAATATGATATCCAGCTTCAAGCATACTTCCACTGAACATTTTTTGTTGCACTTACTGTTTGTAAATAATACGGAATCAACATACACTTCACCACAGCAAAATTACTGCCTTAAACTATGAAGTGGGGAGTTACAATACCCCTACATAATCTAAATAAAAAGCAAAAAACACGGCACTTTCACTAATTGTAGGGTCCCAGATACAACAAGTTTTGCACAAGGTGGCAAGGTGCCCAAGCTCCCGCTGCCATTGCTCAGTTGCCCCACCAGTCAGTGCCTGAGGTGCCGGAAGTGTTGTAGTTGCTGTAGCCACTACTACCACTGAAGCCTCCGTATCCTCCGTAGTGGTTGAAATGGGGCGGAGCTGAAACATGGCAATGTATGACTCAAATACACAAACCTTTGAAAATCCAATAATACACACAGACATGCAAATCTTAAGACATTCATGAAGTTATTAAAAAAAAATGCCCTCATTGTTCATATCTACCCTTATTTCAGTTCGTGGAGTTGTGGGTATTTACTACTACACTTATCCATCTGATGTAAATTGAAATATTAATACTGTATCATCAACAGGGTTGGCATAAAAGGAATATATACCAAGGCCATTTATTATTAGTAGAACGGATACTTAATGGCCAAAGTATCAGACCTCAGACATTTTAAAGTCATAAATGTTATTGTTTGCAATTATTACAATACAGTAAAATATTTCAAATTCCAAAGTATGAAGCTTAACTTATTCAAACAAATTTAACACCACATGAGTACAGTATACTGTACAGGTACTATTTACAGTTTTGTACTATACAGTAACACAGTACAGATATTATGTTAATTTTAAAGTTTAGGAATAGTATTAAGATTAGTTACAGTAATTTTTTCAAGAACCATTAGGAACATAGGGTCCCTTTAAAAAAAAAAATTATATATATATATATATATATATATATATATATATATATATATATATATATATATATATATATAATATATATATAATATATATATATATATATATATATATATATATATATATATATATATATATATATATATATATATATATATATATATATTTTAGGGACCCAGGTTCGAATATGAGTGAGTTCCGACTTACCTCGATTTTCGACTTAAGTAGCCTCTCAGTAAAGGAACCCTGACGTTATATGAGGACTCCCTGTACTTAATAATTTCGTGACATTAACTTGCCACCTTCTCTAAGAAGGTGGCCAGTTAAGGTCACAAAATAATAAGTACTGTATTTCATATCCTGTACAGTTTCGTTGTTTTCTTTAATGAGCTTTTCCTACTATTTTAGACTATGTTAACAGTTCAGTGTTATTAATATATATATATATATATATATATATATATATATATATATATATATATATATATATATATATATATATATATATATATATATATATATATATATAAACAACCAAAACCAATACTAGTCTTTAAAAAGCTAGTGAGACACAGCAACGCCACGTGAACATGGTAACAGTTGCAGGCGATGAAGAAAAAAGAATATGTAACTAATCACCTGCAAAATTGTTGAATGCACCTCCAGGACGTGCAGGACCTGCACTATGTGGAGCTTTGTTCCTGTCTGCTTGACGATAATCACGGGATCCAAATCCACCGCCAAAGCGTTTTCCTCCGGAACGACCTCTCCCACCACTTCCCCAGCGATTCTCAGATGCAATGGCCTCCAACCATTTTGGGAGTTCTTGCTTAGCTTCTTGCAGAAGTTCTACTAGATCACGAACCATGTTTCGGTTCTTATCATTAAAGAAACTTGTGGCAAGACCTATGATAAATAATGGATGAAAAAAGGAAACCTACAAATCCATGGGAAGTAAACAATGAAATGCAATAATGCACTATAATTTGTGCATCAATAAATAAAATATATATATATATATATATATATATATATATATATATATATATATATATATATATATATATGGTATTTACTATTAATAAAGATAATTGTAGTGTATAAATAAGAGCAGCCAATATACAATTCTAACTTGATCAATACCCTTTATAACATGCTCGTACGAAGTCTATATTTTCATAAGGCATTTTCAAAGTATCACACAATATATACTGTATCAACGTTACCGTTAAAAAACATACAGTATTCCCATAATACGACAGTCAACAGAAAATAAACAAGCTCCTTTTTATATAATATGCACATATACAAATACTAATAAGGCCTTTTACTATCAACACAAAAATTTAAGTAACCAAATTTACGATAATGCGATACAGACTACCCACTGCTCTAATATGTATATTTGAAAAATCATGATATGGTTCTACAGAGTGTCCCTAAAACTCTACTCTCACATAGATTATTTCAAAGTATCAAACAATACATACCCAAGTTGCCCATACGTCCAGTACGTCCAATGCGATGGACGTATTCCTCAATATCCGAAGGTAAATCAAAGTTGATGACGTGTTTTACATGTGGAATGTCCAAACCACGAGCAGCCACCTAAAATTAAGTAAAAAAATAACTTTAGATAAAGCAGAGAGTAACACATTAATGCGCAAAAACTTCTGGCCATCAGTGAGTGTTTCAGGACATACTTTTAGTACTGGAAACAAAAGAACTAGAAAATGCTATATCTTCACTACGTATCGATTAAGAATGCTACGTACTGCTGTGGCTACCAATATGGGGCACTGTCCAGAACGAAACACGCGAAGAGCATCTTCACGTTCTCGCTGGCTGCGATCTCCATGGATACTTGTGACGGGATAACCATGGCGATAGAGGAACTCTTCCAGAGCATCAGCACCTTTCTTGGTTTCCACAAAAACTAAGGTTAGAGATTCTGAAAAGCAAATAAAATAGTATGTAATTAATGGGTAACAGTTACTTTAAATATATACATACTAGTATATATATATATATATATATATATATATATATATATATATATATATATATATATATATATATATATATATATATATATAGTGGTGACCCCAACCCACGAACTGAATCCATTCCCAAAAAGTGTTCTTGAGTTAGATTTAATTTTCCCACTGAAAAATATGTACAGTAAATTCAATTAATCCGTTCCAGGTCACAACAAATATTCATTTTATCGAATCATTAAAAACATGGAATATAGTACAGGTTATATTCAATATACTCTCTAAAAGGAAAATTACATTAATATAGAAATACAGTACTGTATTTACCTATGCGGATGATTGTTGCTGGCATACGTGGATGGTGGTGGAGGAGGAGGGGGATTAATTTTTGGAATGAGAGTCCCCTTCCATAAAAACGTTAGGGAACTCTATTTCTGGTGTTTTCTCTTTTTTTCTGGAAGCTGCTACCCTGCCTACTGGGACACGGAAACCATGCAGAGAAACTAGTCTTTTTATTCTTGGGTAAATATTTCTAAAAATATTCATCACATTGTCATTTACCATATTCACTACTCTATTGCCCACAGTTTTATCTGGGAGATGATTCTCAATAAAAGCCTGTACATCACTCCACTAAGTAAAAATTTGTTTAAATTCTTTACTGGACACCTTTTCCCTCATCCTCCGCCTCTGGTGACTGCTCCTCTTGGAAAATCTTCACCTGTTCACATTGCAACTCGACTAATTCTTCGGTGGCAAGTTCTTCTTTGTGGTCCTCCACCAGCTCCTCCACATCGACCTCCAAGCCAAAAATTTTGCCTATGGCTACAATTTCATAAACAATTTTAATAGCTAACTCCTGCTTGAAACCTTCAAAGTCTCTATCAGTCATATAACCTGGCCAAAGTTTCCTCCAGGTGGAGTTCAATGTACGATATGAGACCTCCTTCCATGCTTTTTCAATGAGACCAATGCAGTGGAGGATATTAAAGTGGTCTATCCAGAAATTACAATGGGTCAAATCCTTGTCATTGGTGACCTGGAAAAATCGGGCAAAAAGAACCTTCGTATACAACTTTTTAAAATTAGAAATTACCTGCTGGTCCACGGGCTGGAGGATAGGAGTGGTGTTGTGAGGCAGAAATTTTACTTTATTGAAGTCGTAATGTATAGCAAGATCTTCTTTCACACCTGGAGGATGGGCAGGAGTATAATCCATTATGAGGAGACACTTCAGGGGCAAATCATTTTCCTCAAGATATTTTTTAACTGCTGGCACAAACACTTCAATCAACCACTTTAGGAATAACATTACTGGAAGGCTAGCCTTGAACAAGTCATTGCGTTTAAAAAAACGCGGATTTTCAGAGCGGTAAACCAAAAGAGGCTTGATCTTAGTCCCCACTAGCATTAGCACACAATAAAAGTGTAAGCCTGTCTTTCATTGGTTTGTGGCCAGGCAGTGAATACTCTTCTTGGGTTATATAGGTTCTTTTGGGCATTTTCTTCCAAAAGTCCCATTTCATCACAATTAAATACTCGTTTTCGACAAATTTAGTGAAGTCCTTCATGTAAGAATCTGCTGCTTTTATGTTGGAACTAGCCGCTTCTCCATGTCTAACGATGCTATGAATCTCAGTTTGCGACAAAAGTGTTCACATCAGCTTCTGTTGGCTTTAAATTCCTCAACTTTAGCGCCACTAGAACTTGGAGAGTTTGCTACTAAATCAGGGTGGATTTGCAAAGCCTTAGAGCATATTATGGCCTCGCTAATACTATCTCCAACCAGCTATTTTTCATTTACCAACAACAATAAAATTTTTTCTACCTGTTCTATTACTTGTGACCTTTTCTTCATTAATATAATTACTCCCTTAGCCACGTCAGCTGCCTTTAAGATCTCTTTATTCTTTAAAATTAATTGTACATATGGTCGATTTTGCCATATTATTCTGCGTGGCGAGACCGCACACACGAACACCATCTTCATGTTAAAAAATTTCTTTCTTCTTTTCCACTGTTATGCATCTAGGGTGTTTGACGCCAATATTACCAACACTTTTAACTTTCTTGGGAGGCCTTAATAAGGGCTATATGAAAAGTAAAATAAAGAGCTACGATCAAATCACGAACGAGCCACACAGCGCGGGCACCAATGAAGAACTGAGAGCGGGCAAGTGTTACACGTGGTGGCTTGGCCAACACGTGTTCATGGGTTGGATTTTGTTCGTGGGTTGGGGGGGTGGGGTAAAAATTTTGTTCGTGGGTTGGTCTGTTCGCGGGATGGGGTCACCACTGTGTGTGTGTCTATATATATATATATATATATATATATATATATATATATATATATATATATATATATATATATATATATATATATATATATATATATATATATTATATATATATATATATATATATATATATATATATATATATATATATATATATATATATATATATATATATTATATATATATATATATATATATATATATATATATATATATATATATATATATATATATATATATATATATATATATATATATATATATATATATATATATATATATATATATATATATATATATATATATATATATATATATATATATATATATAAACCATTCATTATTGAACAAAAGAATACCCTTCAACCTTCTTTAGGCAGTAGATTAAATTTTTTTTAATGTAACTGTACAACGCAAACATGCCTCTTGTGCATGTTGTAATCCCTTTAATATGATTTCATGTTAAATTATAGTAGTCCCTTCAGTGACTAATATCACGTCACTCATGACTTCCCTATAGCCTATATGATAATGAATTAATAGGCTTATCACAACTTGAAGACTTCAAGGTCCTGGTAGTAATTTAGCACTGCTCCTTCAAACTTTCTTCTGTATTTCAATTATATAAAAAACAAATGCATGCACTAAATATACATTTTCTAGTACTAAACAACAGGATTTGTGAAATGTCACAGCTGATTATTTCATTTTCTTCTGAATTCACATCTACAATACTATAAAGTAAATATTTTGATGATTAATAAAATTTGCAGAACCTTAATATACCCCGCAATAATTTCTATGGAAACAAGTCCCTACTGATGCAAGGAGAGGTGTAAGAGATAATAGTGATGTTCAAAATCCAATTTAATCATAAGAATGAAAAAATATCACACACCTAACGAACCCTTCAGAGAATAAAAGATAGTTAACCCAAGAAAATAAAACTGTAGTAAAAAACTTTTCTTCAGATTATTAGTTGAAATTCCTCTGCAAATGTCAGGGACAATTATTGCCTTAACAATATCAAAGTTCAAATACACTGCAACAAAATGTGAGTTTTATCACATCAAGTGCTTGAGTAGTTTTATTTTACTAAATTACTTTTACTGATGTTGTAAACCTTGAAGAAATAGCAATATAATCCTTAGCAATGCACTTATCTTTTCAGATGGTATACTAATAATGTTAAGGATAAACGGCTTTATGATTCTAGTCAAGAGTTTGAATGACTAAGTCACATGATGAACCTGTCCAGTAGCGCCTATGCCTACCATATTTGAAGGGAATACAAAGTTTTACAGTGAGATTCCTCGAGGAAAACTCATGAGGTAACCAAGGGACATGGAAAGTGCAACAGAAAATCTTCAGCTTGCTTTCGTAACAGATAGTTTTGAAGGCCTTTATAAAAAGTATGAACCAGTTGCTGATTACAGACTTTTATAGAAGGTATTTAGGGATAGAAAGGATATCCATTTACCTATGAAAATCTTTTGAATATGAACCACAGGAAAAATACTAATCAGAAATTTCCGCCCCCTCTCTGCGCAATGTTTCACAGACATTCCGGAAGAAATGTGCATCATATAACAGAACTGACAGATGAATAAAGTTTTCTTAAATTTAAAGTTTTTTAACAAGCAAAAGATAATGGTGCTATGCAAAGCCCTAATATAGGGGGTTGTAGAGTCGCAACTTTCTGACAAACAAAATGCAAAGCAGTTTACAGACAATGGGCACAGCAACACTTCTACATTGAATTTAGTTACTCTACTACTCTTCTATAGATAGTCACCTTGTCTTGCAGAAGCTTACATGTCCCCATCATTCCAAGAGCAGTGCCGTCAGAAGTAATAACCTCTGGAAGGGTCATAAAAAGGGAATGACAGAGTCAAAGCAAACTTTACCTCTGAGTGGGAGGAAAATACAAAAGAGGGGAATGCCCAGGCCCTTCACTCTGCCCCATTAATTTAATTTCATGACATGCAGGCTGTATTCTTATCCTCCATCTCAAAAGAAAGAGAATAAACTGTAGTGCAAGAAAGAATGAACTATGGACATCAGATGATGCTCAACTTACTTGGACGGAGCCCACCCATCTCTAGGAAAGAAAGAAAAAATGTAGAGCCGGAGTTGAGAATGTACTATGGAAGGCAGAGGACACTTATGTCCTCACTTGGATAGAACCCATCCATTTCCAAGAAAGAGGAAAATAAAGAGTAAGAGAAAGATAGAGAATGACCTTCAACTGGAAGAGGATGCTCAACTCCTCACCTGTATAGGACCCAATCATATTCAAGAATGAGAGAAGAAAATTCTGAGTGAGAGCATTAGATGAACTATGGGAGGTAGAGGGCACTCACCTCCTCACTTCAAAACTAAGTGCAAGATGGTAGCAGCTCCAGAACATACATTTTTCTATGTTAATGTTTTATATCCAAAGATTATAAGTCCCTTTGGGGATTTATTCAAAAAACTAGAGACTTCACTGTGTATATCTTTTCGAGTCACCGTTGAGTACGTAACACATTTTTCCCAGTCCCCTTTAAGTAGTCTAGGGTTACTATTCAGCTCAATTTCGAGAGATAATAAGTACATAGCTAACAGGGATGGCTGGGAAGTGAAATTTATGTGAGCCTTTGAGAGAGGGAACCTCTAATCTAATTGGTCAGTTTAGCTTATAAACTGAACTACTACAGTGGAAGAATGCCTCGAACAATCTTATATCATATTTTATATGGAGAAAAGAATAAATCCATAAAAAGTCATTCAGCAGCTCTGTACTGTATTACATGAGGGGGGCCATCCTGGTTGCTGATATTGCTCCGTTGAAGTTTGAGAAGAATTGGTCGATTTCTATGACTGCTTCTTGCAAGTTATCTATGTTTTTACTGGTACACAACTAACATTTACCAATATGGAGAAAAATTTTGCAAATATGCAGAGATTTTTTTCCTGCAAAATTTTCCAGCATGCAAGCTTGCCCTCCTATTCTGCTCTGCTTTGCTGTAATTCTGTTTTCAAGTACAGTATGTAGAAATTATCAGCAGCATTTGCTTTCAAGTCCCAAGAAGTCACACCAACTGTGTTAGCTAACAGTACAACTAGACATTAAGAACATAGTCACAGAAAACTAAACGTACAAGAAATTTTGATATCTGCAAATACAACGCCACCTAATAACAATGCACATATGTAAAAATGCTGCTGTTGTACTGGAGCATGATAACTAATAATGTGAATAATTGTGCAGTAATTAAGGTATGGTTTTCAAAACATATATCATGCACATATGTATATATACTGTAGCCTATTTAATGTCACTTAGTCTACAATGATTGTGCATTTTAGAATAGTTTGTGTGTTCAACAAAGATCTACTAACCCTATAAATAAAGCTGTGTCTACATGACTTGTCATCATTCCGTCATTTCATGCTATTACAAATTAATCTTTTTTTAAATTAGCACAGCTTGAGAAAACTGGTGAGTTTACAAAATCAATATTCGTGTTGTATCGAGATAATTTCATACTTCATAGACGCAGCATTCGATATCCGAGTTTACTGAGCATGTACAGTATAAAATATACTCAAAACCTAATACCTAGAAAATTGTGCCATGATATGTAAGCCAAAGTAATGTACGAGAAATAACAGAGTACAGCTTAAAGCAGAAACTATAACTACAGCATTCAAATCCAAAAGATGGAAATTGATATAAGCAATGATATTTGTAAAAAGCATTAACAAGTTTTTATATCTTACATATAAAGAAGTGTTAATAATGATATTGCCATAACTATGAACAACAACAATAATGAGTTTTATAGTGGATAAGAACAAGTATAATAATTATAATGATAAAATGATGTGCTAGAATATGATGCAGCAAAAAAGAAACTGAAGTATCTTGTTCATTTTATCCTGAATAGACATGCATTAATAAAAAAGATGAGCAAACCAAAATAGAGAGTAGAATAACAGTAGGAACTGAGAGAGTTTGCAAATCCTACAGCTGAAAACATAGAGGTGGGAAGCAGTTGATTTTTATAGAGTATATACCGGGTAAATGCAAGTTTACAAAAAAATTTTACCTTCTCGAGGAGGAAGTTGAACCATGGCCATTTTATCATCTGTAAGAAAATCTTCATTTACACGTATGACAGAACTACTACAAACTTCTATGGTAAAACATGAGAGACAGACAGACAATAGCTATTCTTAAAAACTATAAATATATCATAAAATACAACAACTATAGGATGAACTTTAATAATGTCATTATAATATTTGCCAATTACTGTAAAGCCATCACTGTTTATTCAGAAATAATTTATTTCTGATAAAGTAAAATGCTAACCATAAGAAGTTTGTCCTGAATAACAGTAATTTACAGGTATATGTATTATTTACAACAAAATAGATGTTTTAATTTAACATCTAATATGAAAAAAAAAAAATTCCTTCCATGCATGAACATTCATCCTACAGTTGTAAATATATTCTTAAAAGTATAAGCACCCTTGTTAGCATTGCTGGCACGGTCTAAACCAGCAGCATTCAGTATATCCAGAAGGAAAGATCGCTTGTCATCTTCAGCAACCCACACAATCTTCTGTGTGATGTTCTCTGATGTGGATCCAACACGCCCAACGGCCAAGAAAATGTAATTATCCAAAAAGTCCTGAAAAATTTAAGAGGAGGAGGAGTATCAATAACTTTTTAATATTAAATTTATAAGCTAATATATTATGCCATAATACAGCTTTTGGAAAACAAGTATGTGGAAGGAATAAAGAAGTGCTGCTGCCAACTCTTTTTTTTTAATTAGTTGTGATCACCCCGCTAGCTTCATTGTGATATGGAATCATGGTTGATAAAAGAATAAAGTTGTACAAATCAAAAGGAAAACCAAATCAATCAATCATATAAGAAGCCACTGATACAAAATGTAAAACTTTAATATATAAGAAGCATAACATGTTTTTTTTTCATCTCTCAAAATAACCACACAAACAGAATATATGTTAGAAATAGCACTGCTCTTACAGAGCTCACTTATTAATCTCATTCTAATAAAATGATATGTTTAAGACATAAGTACAGGCCAAAAAAAAAATACACTTAACTTTAACCCTGGCCCCCACCTCCATTACAAATGACACCGAAGATGACATATAACTCAAGGTTCAATATCTCTATGCCATCTTATTCTATCACTTGCAAACATCACCATCCTGGATGTCAAAGTCTTTCACCGAAAGAACAATACTAAATCCAATTCTAAACATTTTCACCCTACATCTGGCTTGATAGCCATTAACTATCCAATAAATTTACTATCAAATATCTCATTCAACATTAATGTCTGAAGTCCAAACAAGCTATACCAGCTCTGAATTTTTCTTTTAACAGAAATACTGTCCTTTCCATACAAATCTAAAACAATTGAACCACTAGAGCTATAAATCTCTTTATGGACCATTATCACATAAAAGCAACTCCTCTTAATGATATTAACAAATAGTTCATGCCATTATAACCTAATATAGTGCAAGAGTTAGCCTGAAACAGACCTCAAGCCTTCCTAGTTTAGTTCTCTTACCCTATTTTTAGGGTATCACTCCCAGATAACAGTGGTTTAGAACTGGATTTAGGAATACTTCCACATATGTGTTACAAAAACCCATTTAGCTCTGTAATTCACATGTGGCTTTGTACATTGAATTGATATGAGCCTAATTCTACTTTTAATTCCTTCTCTCAACATTCCGAATTATGGCCACAACCAAAGAAAAAAGAAAACACACACAAACTACTTGTACTCATACTCATATTTTCACAAATGCAGCTCTACACATTTAAAAAAATAATCAGTGCCTTAAGTATCTTAAAATTGAATGGCAAAGATTTTTCAATTCCTTTTTAAACATATCAAAAAAATAAACAATAATTCAAAGAATTAAGCTAAAAGCACAATTACAGTATAAATTACGCCTTTCAATGAGGAGAGAAATACAAACTACTTAGTGTGAATGATACTTTTATCCATGCCTGAATAACTGAATGTGTTTTATTTTGTATATGTAAACGTTTGCAGGCCTTTAATTTACTTGTTTCTAACCATGTCTTAAAAACTCTGCTTTTAATTTACATGTTTATATCCCTGCCAACTTCAAAATGTAACTCGAGGAGAGATGAGAACTTGAGAGTGTAAACATTAGGAAAAACTACCATTTACAGATCTAATGTGTAAAAAAAAAAAAAAAAAAAAAAAAAAAAAAAAACATCAACAACAACCCACACACACCAACAACAACAAGACAAAAAAGCTTTAAAAACTATATTAAACCAACCTGTGCCAGGCGCTGAATCTCCTTCGGGAAGGTTGCAGAGAACATAAGTGTCTGACGACGCCCAGTGGGCGGCATGTTATCTTCCTCCACAATACGTCGAATCTGAGGCTCAAAACCCATGTCCAGCATGCGATCAGCCTCGTCAAGTACCAAAAACCTATATAATTAAAAGACAATTATGATTCAAAGTTGTCTCGTCAATTAATTTTTTTTTAAATCTCCATAAAAAAAATTCATTAATAATTATCTTCTACACAAGAAATTACTCAATGACTGAAAAGCATATATTTTCTTAGGTTTCTATTTATCTATGTGATATGCATGTGTCAGAGAACCTAAGTTTCATTTGGATAACATGACTAGCGTACTTAGTTGCTTAAAAGGCACCACAGATGAGTTTTGGTGGAAGTGATAGCAAATCCAGTAACAAATATAGAATGCTTGCTTCCTTTCAAGAAATAATAAACAGAATGCCATTTTGAAAAACTGTATATAGATGTTTCCCTCTGATATACAAATTTATATCATTGATACCCATGTTAATGAATTTTCAGCAATGTTTGGTACTTAAATTTTCAACTTTGATATTTTGGAGGCTCATGGTGTTACTTAACAACGCTAAATTTTTAGTTCACACCAAGTCAAGATCTAATCGGTCTCTACCTCCCATGTTCATTCCCTCATAGTTAATAGATTCTTTCTTCATTCTTGAAAATGGGCGAGTTTTATCCAAGCGAGAAATTCAACATACTCTGCCTCTCTCGTTCATTCAGTCTCATCTAAAATTTATATTTTTTTCCTGAAGCTGGGTGGGTTTTATCCAAGTGAAGAGTTGAGGAGCCTCTACCTCCATGTTCAATCTCTCTTTTTATTTTAATATTTTCATTCTTGGAGATGGGTAAGGTTTATCCATGTGAGGAACCAAAAACCCTCTGCATCCCATCAATATCACTTGATGGTATATGTATCTCATACTCTGGAATTTTACGTTGAATCATCAATGCTATCAGTATTATATCCAGCATCACTCATACAAACGAATTATGAAAAAACCTACTTCACGTAATCCAGACCGACTTTGCCACGGTCTATCATGTCAGCTAAACGTCCCGGTGTAGCTACTAACAAATGGCAGCCACGTGAAAGATCTCGCATCTGGGCAACAACATCGGCACCACCATACACTACACAGGGTCTCACTCTTGCCCTGAAAATTCATCATCAATAAGACAGAACACCTTAACAGCGAAGGTAATCCAAGCGACATACAGTATATCAATTGTCATGATGAAAAATACAGAGTAAAATAATCAATGGCATCAAATGCTTTTCAATGCCAAGAGTTGTAATTGTAAAGACCATTTCTCAAAGACAATTACTACTACAGTATTTCAGAGTAAATGTTAAAATACTACAGAAAAAAAATTTCATATCTGATGCTCCTATATTTTTGAATTCTTTAATATTTCATAAATACCGAAAATACCTCTTCATTCTACCACATACATGGTAAAGGTAACTGACCTGTAAGAAAATTTCCGTGATTCTTCATAGATCTGTGTTGCTAGCTCACGGGTGGGTGCCAAGACCAAGGCCAGAGGGTACTGCTTGTTGCGCCCTCTTTGATTATTCTTGACCTAGGATCATGAGTAACAAAATATATTTTAAGAGTTTTTCTTCAAGTTTATTCTCCACAACTACCAACAGAGGCGTAATAGAATATTTCTACAAGAAACGCTTGTAATATTGTCATAATAAAAGTATATGTAGGCAAATAAAAGTTCTTTACTGAATATTTCTCGATGTAAGTTTCTATTACAGAATTGTCTACAATAAGCTCATTACCTGGACTGGTCCCTGCTCATAGATCTGGTTCAGAATGGGAACAAGAAAAGCTGCCGTTTTTCCAGAGCCTGTTTGGGCACATGCCATCAGATCTCTTTTGCTAAGAATAAAAGGAAGAGCATATTTCTGAAAAAAAAAAAAAAAAAAAAAATAAATTCTCAGTAACTTTATGGAGGGATTAATTAAAAAATTTCATATCCAAAGATTAGCTATGTATACCTATAGGAAGTTAGTAATCAGAGATGGTACCTTAATTTATTTTTAAATATTCAATGTTTGCAATCAATATTATGATAAAGCATACTGGCATATATATATATATATATATATATATATATATATATATATATATATATATATATATATATATATATATATATATATATATATATATATATTTCTTCGTCTACATCTTTTCCCACTTTTATGTGGGGTCGATGTTTCTGGCCAGTGTTCTCCATAGTGATGAACCTGTGGCTTAATAATATAATATCTTTGTAAGAGGCGAGTCGTCAACAAGTAAAACCTAAATTTGGCACTTCAATAATAACCGGTTTATGGAAAATAGAGAATACGTGAAACAACTTTAATCTTAACTTACAATAACACTTTTACCATCACCAAAATTTAAACAAATCAACTCAACGAACAGACTCAGTGACAGAAATGTTTAATAAATTTCACAAAACCTATGTACAAAATGTTCACACACACAAATTAATCAAACAAATGTAAAGAAAACTTTACTTCACTATATAAAATGGTGGTTTTGATAAGATCACTATAGATGTTGATAAATAATATGTTGGTAACTTTTGCTGTTAAGAAATAATATGGTGGTAAGTAGCAATCTAATTATTAGTATTTGTACCATATTCACTGCTGAAGTCAAGCCAGTAGAACACACACAGGAGGTTGTATCACCCAAATTACACTTAAAAGAATGTTCCGGGGAACCTCAATTTATATGAAAATTCAGGTGAGCTGGCTTCTAGCTGATTGGTTAATTTTTACCGGCTTCAACCTGATATGTTAATTTATTGCTGGCTTCAAGCTGATTGGTTATTGTTTTTCCAACTTGCTTCAATGTTCACATTTTACAAAACTACCATTAAACTGTTTATTTTTACAAATATAATAAATATACAGTAAATGAATGCTGTAAGAGGAAGGGGTGGAGAGATGCAGGCACTATGGGAGCTTGCTAAAACACACTGATGTGTAGGCATGTCAAGATATATATAAAACAGTCCCACATCTTATAACCATTCATTGCCATAAAGGAATTTCTAAATTATATTTTTTATGCATCCATCCTTAAGGAACAGTAAATGACAAAAGTTAATAACACTAGGAGCTTCTTTGCTTCCTTAATCTCAAGTCTCCCACATCACTTTTACATGGTCATGAAACTAAAAGTTTGCATGCACCATTAACACTTCCAGAGAATCACCACTCACCACCCAAAAGCAACTTCAAACTCAGAAATATACTGAATTATCGACAACACTGCATGAACCTCAATCTCTCATGTTGGTGCTTTCCTTGCCACCTTGCCTTTTTTTTTTTTTTTTTTTTAAAAAGAGATTCAGACTTACACCATGTGAATAATTACCGGTTCAAAGGTTTGGAGGTCAAGTAAGCTGTGAAGTTTACCTTGAAGAATATCAATAAATTAAAGATAAAACCAGTTTTAAGGAGTGAATCCTACCTGAACAGGGGTTGGCCTCTCATATCGAGCCATAGTGATATTCTGCCTAATGATCTCAGTGAGTTTAATATCAGCAAATGTGTTGATGCAAGGGGGAATGTCATCTCCAGTTGCTTCCACAGGAATGTCGTCATACTTATCAAAGTTAATTCCACTGTTAGACTGAAAAACAAAACAAAAAGCCATAAATTAAAAATATTGCCACTGTTGGACCATAAAAAAGAGCAATATATTTACTACTTCCAAGGTTGGAATGTAAAAGAGAAAAAAGTATTTAGTATTTCCAATGATGGACTAGAAAAGAGAGCAATATATTCTTTATATATACTATGCCTTTACCATCCTGGAAGTTTAAATATAGCTCAGATGTCAGCTCACACACAAACTCTAAAATAAAAATACTATATATAAAAGATTATGAATGAAAAATCTGCCACTACTAACAACATTAGTTGAATACATATGAACCTCCACAGTGACTTTCTATGTAAGGTATTATAAATAACTATAAATTTGTGAGTAAGCTTATACACCCAAATGAAAATCTGAGTCAAACAATAAACATTAAAAATTCCATAAAGAGGAAAACTAATACCAAAACATAACAAAATTATACCACCTGACAGGTCACTCCCATACTCTCAATATATACGATGATTTCTTCAAAACATTCATACGAGCCTTCAATACATAACCATGAATTAGATCCCAAAATAAAGTAGGATTTTGCTATTTGCACAAAATCCCATACCTTTGTTTCACCCTGCCCAAACCTGGAATATTCTTAAACGGTACAACTCAGATAAGGGTATGAGCAGTCATTGCTTTTGAAGCAATTACAATATTTCTAAAAATTCTACCTTAAGCTTACTTCAAAATGTGTTTCTATAATGAAAGTAACATTCACGTTCCTTTGCCTCAAGCAAGATCAAATGAGCAACTTTTAATAAGAAAATATTTCTTACTGTAAGTGTGGAAAGGGAAAAATGAACTGAGTGGATGTTTCATTCACACCTAAAAATTTTGGATATTAGAAAATAAAAGGGAAAAAACGTACACTTCAAGAGCTAGTACAGAGGTAAATAAGCTATACCTGTTAGAGCCTGGCTTTCCAATTTCTCTGAATGATCTCACAATATTTTGCTAAAGATAACCTATATATCACATGGATTTTTGTTTAACCAATAGACTGTGATCCACTATTTTCTTCAAATGAGACATGCAAGGCCTGAGAAAAACTTGACACTACTGACCATTACATAAGTGAAAAGTCACAGTCAAAGCCACTCCTTATATATGTGGAGTTCTCATAAGCTACTGACAACGATGTAATCAATATGCCAAGATGACCATCCCTTTCACAAATAGACATGAAAAATAAGGTCATAAATCTTAAAACTCACCTTTGATCCACTATTGCTAAAGAGCTCAGCCTCTAGAACCTCATTTCTGGCAAGAGGCTGAGACCAATCATCTTGCTGATTTGGACGCTCCTGCCAACGGCTGTTAGTGTTAACTCCACTACGATCGCGATCATCTTCAATCCATCTGTTATTCCTTGGGGGTCCATTCATTCCACCCCCATCTCTGTTTCTGTCATCATAGCCCCCACGAGGATCACTGCTAAATATGCAACTATTAATAAATGCTATAACTACATTCCACAGAAAACAACATAGCACGGCTGGTGGATGTGATTACATTACACATATTATTGACTTCTGAATAAAAAAAAACACAAAGGATCATCCAACGCAATGAGAAAGCAAAGTATTTACTCAAACAATTACAGCTGGAGAGGATGCTAACAGCATATATCATCTCCACTTTCCGAACTATGTAAAATAATAATAAAAAAAAAAAAGAGAGAGAGAGAGAGAGAGAGAGAGAGAGAGAGAGAGAGAGAGAGAGAGAGAGAGAGAGAGAGAGAGAGAGAATGTTAGTTCAGAGAACTTACCCTCGGGTGTCACGTCCACCTCTCCAACGGTCATCAACCTCTCTGAAACGATTTCCGTCATTCCCACGGAAACCTCCAATTCCACCTCCACGATTGTCTCTTCGCTGAAAGTTATTGGGCTGAATATCACCGTTTCTTCTTCCAGCTGTTCAGAATTCAAGAGACAAGAAACTAATGAATATTGTTTGTCCTATGGAATTTGATAACCATTTTCTTTCATTTGAATATCCCGTATATAATTAATACTCTTACAAATAAATAAATAATAATAACAACAACAATAATAATAATAATGACCATTATCATCGTCTTTCATCGACAATACAAAATATGATAAGGTCTTTATTTCTTTTTAAATTACCACAACTATAATTCATGATACAAATATCTTTTCACTATATAAGCACATTTTATGATTGTAACAAACAAAATCAAGACAAAAATATGATGGTTACTTCAGACATATTCTTATAAATATTTTAGATAATACACGCAGGCAATTTAGTAATGAATACGTTTAAAAAGGCTGTACTACCCATATTAATATTTACGCAGAAATTCTGTAAGTGCAAAACACTATAAACTACTGAAAATATCTAGTACGTAGAATAATTCATAAGCCATATGCAAAAATTCTCTATACCATTGACAGATAGAAAGTATTTCATATAGATACCTTACACCACATAACAGAACACACAATCATACATAAGTAAATCATATCAAGTGGAAATAAGAATAAATATGAATGGGTTAATTGAGCAAAATATATATAGACCAGAAAAGAAAGACAACAATTAGTCACTTCCAACTATCCACTGACACATTTCCCTCTTTCATGTTTTCAATTAAGAATATTACACCTAATACATTACAACTACCATGAACCTTTCTTCACATGGTTTTACTAGGGTAAATATTTACTACTCATGACACCCTACACCACCTGGAAACTTTGCAACATATGATTGCAGAAAAATGCCTAATCATACCCTTTTTTGCATCATACAAACCAAGCATTCCACCTTGGTATGTCCCATTCATGCAATATTTACACAATCCCTCCAACATGCTAGTGGTCTGCTGTTCACTGTTCCTATATCACTTATACTTCTAAAAAACCTTTTTCAACAAATTCATTTTCCTGCAATTTTCAAACAGGTTCCAGCCACTTTAATGCGATGTGACATTCTCTTTATGAACAGTTCATTACCCATACAGTTCTTGCTATTCCAATTATCTCATACACATATTCGAGCCTTATCTACCATGACTTCTCAAGCTACTAAATATTATTTTGTGCACTGACAATTTGGGAGGGCCCTGCTTCAAAACACAAATCCTTATGCAAGATCATAAACAACTAATATCTCAAGACATCTAAATAACTGCCAAGTATCTTAGCTGACATCCCTCAATCTCCACAATCATCAAAGGAAAATTATTGTTGCCAATAATAATAATAATAATATCTAAGGATAATTTTTGGAATAGACATCATGAAAGTAATGAAGAGGTATATTAAAACCCAGCAGAGAATTGGATATTCATTACACATCTTTTATAATCCATTCACATCTGACAGGTCATTACTATCCATCTCTGTTGCTCTTTACTTTATGTATTCTTCATGCCCAGGCCCGATAAAGGCTGTTTTATTTTATTATTTTTTGGCCCGTCCTGGTGTCACAATCATTTTTTTTTTTTTAAGGTGTTCTTACTTCGTGGAAATTCACCTATCGCGGCCAGTCCCGGAACCAAACCCCCGCGATAAACGAGGGGTTACTGTGTGTGTGTGTGTGTATATATATATATATATATATATATATATATATATATATATATATATATATATATATATATATATATATATATATATATATATATATATATATATATATTGTGGACCCTCGCCCCACGAATTTAATCCGTTCCTAAACCCTGTTTGTAGGGTAAGACTATTTTTCCCATTGAAATGAGTGTAATTTCAATTAATCCGTTCCTCGTCACAATAAATATACATCTAAAAAATAAAGTCTGAGTATAAAAATGAAAAACATCTTGAATTACACCTATGAAAGGAGATTTACATTAATAATAGAGAGGAATTCTACTATAAAATAATACATGGTACAGTACTGTATTTACCTTTGTGGTTGATTGTTACCGGCACACTTGGAAGGTGGTGGAGGGAAAATAATACATGGTACAGAACTGTATTTACCTTTGTGGTTGATTGTTACTGGCACACATGAAAGGTGGTGGAGGGCTACTTCTTTGAAGGAGAGTCCCCTTTCATAAAAACGTTAGGTAACTCTTCAGATACAGGCTGAATTTCTAGTGTTTTCTACCTATGATCTCTTTTGGAAGGTGGGTCTTTGACTAGTGGCACAAGAAAATGATCCAGAGAAATTTGTCTTTTTCTTTGCTGATAAATTTTTCTAAAATAAGACATCACATTGTCATATAAAATATTTACTGCTCTGTTGCTCACAGTTTTGTCTGAGTGATTAGTCTCAATACAAGCCTGCTTATCACTCCACTTACTAAAAATATCTTTAAATTTTTTGTCATCGAAAATTTTGCAAACCAGCCTCTTTACTGGCTTTAAATTCGTCAATTTTAGCGCAACTAAAACTAGGTATGTTCGCTACTAAATCATGGAGTATTTGTAGAACCTTAGCACATATTATAGCCCCACTAACACTATCTCCAGCCAGCTGCTTCTCATTTATCCAAACCAACAATAACTTTTCTACCTCTTCTATCAACTGTGGCCTATTCTTCGTTAATAGAGTCACACCTTTAGCCACATCAGTCGCCTTAATGACTTCTTTATTTTTCAAAAGAGTACAGATGGTCGATTTTTCCATGTTATACTACGTGGCGAGATCAGAAATTATTTCTTTCTTCATTTCCACTATTATACAGTTAGTTTTTTTTAATGCCACTGTCACTAACGCACTTCACTTTCTTAGGAGCCATAATAAGGGCTAGCTTAAAGTGAAGGAAAAACAATGGAAAACTACAGAGAAAGAACATGAACACAGCGCGAACGAACTACACAGCGCGGGGCACCAATGCAGAATTGAGAGCAACCACGCAAGCGAGCGGGAACGTGGTCGCCTGGCCAGATGTGCATGTGTATGCGGTGTTTGGGACTCAAGCGTTTATTCGGGGGCGAAGCAAAATTTGCTCATAAATAGTGTTAGTGGGGCAGTTTGTTCGTGGGGTTGGGGCACTACTGTGTGTGTGTATATATATATATATATATATATATATATATATATATATATATATATATATGTATGTATGTATGTATGTATGTATGTATGTATGTATGTATGTATGTATGTATGTATGTATGTATGTATGTATGTATGTATGTATGTATGTATGTATGTATGTATGTATGTATGTATATATATATATATATATATATATATATATATATATATATATATATATATATATATATATATATATATATATATATATATATATATATATATATATATATATATATATATATATATATATATATATATATATATATATATATATATATATATATATATATATATATATATATATATATATATATATATATATATATATATATATATATATATATATATATATATATATATATATATATATATATATATATATATATACCATCAAAATCAGAGGAATCTTCAAGCAATCAACATGGCTTCTCACAACCCAAAAAGGCTTCACAGTATATATTACGCTACTGTATTACAAAAACTTACGGTAGCCGTATGGGTCTCTATCATCCCATCCACGACCAGAATCCTGGGGGGGTCCGCGTGAATTATAGGGACCACCAAAACCGTCCCTAGAATTTCTATTTGCAGTATCTGCCAAAAGGAGGCAATATATGGCAACTTGCTTCCTTTATTTGAGAAAATATGAAAAGGAACCTTTTGGATGCAATGCCAAATATATCAACATCCTCTATCAATAATATCCATTTTTTAGTTTATTACTTCAAGCTGCTAACAGCCCAAACCAAATTATGAAAACTAATCATTACTATTCTCATTGTTCCTCATGAAAATAAAAGCTATATTGTAATTACGATGCTAACAATATTAATAGTGCATCCAAAAAGTTAAAAATTTATGCTAAGTACACAAATTGACAAGCATATAAAAAAAATAGAAACATTGACGACTTAAAAAAATTAAGAGAAATTACTTATACATCTGTCGAAATAAGAGTTCTGAATGTATTCTAAGTAAATGTTAATATAAATTCCAAATAGTATACTGTATTTTAATATCCTTAAAACTTGTACAGTACCTGAAAACGACAAATCAAATCTTGTAATATTAAGTAAATGATAAAAAAAAAAATGCTTTTACAATTGCTACTTTATTTCAAAGATGTATAGAGAGAAAACAACCTTCCAGAATATGCACTAATACCATAAGAGCTTAAAAATACTGCCATACAGTAAATAGCAATTGAAATGTCCAATCTACAAGTAGAAGAGTGCATGCAAGAGAGAAGTAGCAAATTGTATCTATGACCATCAAGCAATACAATTATCTAAAATTTCCGTAATGAATTTAAAATAATTTTCTCTTTTTCAATTGCAGCGTATTACTGTACTCAATGATTAGTAATATTCACTTAATCCTCATGTAGGTAGCTAAACTGTTTAAATTTTATTCACTTAATCCTCACATAAGTAGCTAAAATGTTTAATTTCTATTTGCTTAATCCTCATGTAGGTAGCCAAAATATATTATTTTTATTCACTTAATCCTCACGTGAGTAACTAAATTGTTGAAATTTTATATAAACAGAACATATCTGTAATAATGTATCATTTGCCAGTCAATCAAATGTTATCAATCATGTATCAAAACATAGAATTAAATCAATTTAACCAAGGGAAAGGTCAATAGCTGTCTGCTAAGTGACCCGACTGTCTATGTAAGCAAACTGATAAGATAAAGTCTTTTCTCAGCACAAAATACTGCTTCAAACATTTTTAGGGCTTGTGATATTTCTCAGACATGATTAGCAACCATGAAGAGCATCAGGTTCTTAAGGAGAGATGTTCAAGGAATCTTTGGAGAGATCAATGGTAGACTTTTGGGCAACAAATAACTCTTGTGTACATCATGACGAAAATGTGATATTTCTCAGACATGATTAACAACCATGAAGAGTATCAGGATCTTAGAGAGATGTTCAAGGAATCTTTGGAAAGATCAAAGGTTGACTTTTGGGCAACAAATAACTTCTGTGTAAATCATGACGAAAATGCTTAGATATCAAATGAATACTACAGTACTCTAAATATACAATTCTAATCAAGCTTAAAAAACATTAAAATATTTGAATAAAAACTGTTGTTCGTCATGAACATATTCTGCCACAAAAAATAAATCAATATCGATACAGCAAATCTACATACAATATTACTTTGAAAGAAAATATATGTCAGGGATCTTTTATTTCCTACACCTTATTACGTCTGTAAGAATAAGAGGCTAATTTTTTTAACGGAAGCAAAATAATCTAAGGAGCTGGTGTATGTCAGATTTTCAAAATAATGTTAATACGACGGGTTCATCAATCAACACTGACGATGCAGGAACATTACTGTCTGGTTTGCAAGGAGATTTCAACACTATGTAGTGAAATAGTGCTGATATCAGAAACCTCAATATCTAGATGGTTCATGTTTGATAAATCATTCCAATAATATGCAAACATCAGTGAAATATTCCTAAAGAGAAAAAAAAAAAAATTTTATAAGATCTCTTAAAAGAATCCTAAATACTGTTTAAAAAGTATGACAAAAGATTTTAAATTTACCATTACGGGAAATATTGTGCATTGGTGGCTTACAAGAGAGCAGGGGTACTTTCAAAGATGGTCATAATTCAGACTGAAATTAACACATTTCTATGTGGAATCTTATAGTACCATATGCTTGTTCTTGATTAGCTACAGGTTCATATACAGAATGTGGTATACATAATACTACCCATGCTAAGTACACAGTGCCATACAAAAAAAGCAATAGTAGAATGCAAGGAATTAAAAAATTCCTTTGAGGAGAGATAAACTTCACTGTGCGATCTATGGAGATAAGGAGAATTTGCAAAAAATACATGAAAAAAAGACATTTCTGGGGATTCGCATGGGCTGACAGCATTCGTATCAAAATAAAAATAGAGAATGAATACATTTAACACTACCTTTGCTTGATTGGGTTTCCTGACACTGCAAAGATCCAAATGCCTAGTAATATATAATTTTTCAACAGAAATATACAAACAGAAAATATTAACGTCAGGGTGGGTACTTACCTGGTGGACACTCTTCCAATCGATTCCTCAGATGGGGGGGAATGTAGCGTCCGCCTCCTCGTCCCCCCCGCCCACCTCCACGTGGACCAGTGTGGTCTCGCCCCTCCAAGCCTAGACCAGCAAACTGTAAGTAAAACATCTGCTTAAGTTACACACTGAGGAATGAAAAGATTGCCCATAAATATTTCATATAACTTATTTAACACAATATTCTGAATATAGTTTCCATAATGAATAACAGCAACTATGGAACAAGTAATTTTTCAACAATACCAGGTAATGTAATAAAAAAAAAAATGGCTAAGATGTGGATAACAAATCTCACTAACATATGTATGCACACAGTATACACACGAGGGCTCAACCTACGTAAAAGTAGTAGTGCCACCTTTTAAGTATTCCAATACATATATAATACAGATCTATAATATAATGACAACAGTAATAAGTGTAGAAAAAATAATATGCTGCATATCACTGCTCACAAACACATCCATTTATCCATTACTTTCAAAATTTCAATTGATACCTGTCTCACATACGTACAGGTAAACAGGCTCTCTCTCTCTCTCTCTATCTCAACAGTATGTATTTTACTATTACAAACTCGAATCATATTAAAGAGTAATATTAATAAGTAAAACTAACAAGAGCTAAAAGAAAAAATTCAAGATAATTTCTCTGAATCAGTATAATCAATATTTTCTATTGTTATTAAGTTTTATTTAAATTTCTACAGTTTTCTTGATATGATCTTTATCTCTGTAAATAAATAAAATACATCTAGTTAGTTTTTTTTGCATTTTTTTTATCCGCAAACTTAAGACGCCCCTAAAAAATTATAGTAAAAAAATACGAAATTCACGAATAACACCCATGCAAAAAAAATTCGAAAAATAATTTTCATTTTAGTAAAAAATCGACTGCCTCGGAGGCACTTTTCCACCATCCTTCTCCTCTTCTACCGCTTAATGCAATCAGATAATATGAAGATGATGGAAAAAAAGCATTAAGAAAAAACAGCAAACAAATTTTCGATATACAGTACAGTGATCCCCCGCTGTATCGCGTTTTCACTGTATCGCAGTTTTTTTGTTGGCAAATTATTATTGTAAAATACCTATGTACATGAGTATGTCATGTAATTACCACTTCATTCACCGTAATTTTATCTATCACTTTCATATAAATTTACGTTGCATGCTGTTATTTATGAAGTAAAGGGTGGTTTGTTAACAGTACAGGGAGGGTTTATACAGTGTAAACGTAAAAATAAATTAAAATATCTATGTACATATAGGCTGATCCTACTTCATGGTTTTCCTGTCTCGCGCCAGGTCCCGGAACCAAACTACCGCAATAATGGGGGGATTACTGTCATATCGTCAGGGAAATAGCGTGCGAGGGTGCATCAGCTGATACGGAAGTGGCAAAATGTTTGCTGATAGAGGTTCATTCTCCCGCATCCTCCTCTTCTTCTACCGCTTAATGCGATCAAGTATTATGAAGAAAATTGTAAGAGCATTAAGAACAAACAGCACACAAATTTTCGATATAATATCGTCAGGGAAATAGCGTGCGAGGGTGCATCAGCTGATACGGAAGTGGCAAAACGTTTGCCAATAGAGGTTCGTTCTCCCGCATCCTCCTCCTCTTCTACCGCTTAATGCGATCGAATATTATGAAAAATGTTGAAAGAAAAAAAAAAACGAAGAACAAACAGCAAACAAATTTTCGATATAACATCGTCAGGGAAATAGCGTGCGAAGGTGCATCAGCTGATACGGAAGTAGGAAAACGTTTGAGGTTAGAGGTTCGTTCTCCCGCACCCTCCTCCTCTTCTACCGCTTAATGCAATCGAATATTAAGAAAATTGAAAAAAAGCATTAAGAACAAACAGCAAACAAATTTTCGATATAATATCGTCAGGGAAATAGTGTGCGAGGGTGCATCAGTTGACGTGGAAGTGTGACAAAATGTTTGCCGACAGAGGTTCGTTTTCCCGCCTCCTCCTCCTCTTCTACCGCTTAATGCAATCGAATATTATGAAGAAAATTGAAAAAGAGCATTAAGAACAAACAGCAAACAAACTTTCGATATAATATTGTCAGGAAAATAGCATGTAGGGAATATATATATATTTCATTTAAGTTTCCCCGATATACGTTTTCTTTGTAACGAATTGTATAGTTTTCTTTTTCTCTCAGCTGACTTTGTTTACTTTTAGATTTAGTGCAGCATGGTCGATATGTAAAGATAGAAGAATGTTTAGAACCAAGTAATATTAATATGTAATATGTACTATAATCTTGAAATTTAGGCATACAGTATTACTTTTTGCAGACGATGCTCTACTGTTACCAGAATATATAGAATATGCATAATATAATATAAACCTAGTAATAGATGTACGAAGGGAATGTGGATTGGCACTGAATAGAGGAAAGTGCAATTTGATAATACATAACTTGAAAGAAAAACCTAATGAGATAGATGGAATCAAGATAGTAGGTTTAACTGAAATATTTAGGAAAAACTATAGATGATAAGAATATGTTTAAAACACAAAAGGAAATAGTGATAGAAACAGCACACAAGCTAGCCAATTTAACATATACTGTAATAGAAAAGAGTTGCAACAAAATATTAATAGGGAAAACATATTGTACGAATATAGCTTTACCGTCAATTTTATATGGCACAAACATTATAAATCTAACAGAGACCGAGATTAAAATGCTACAGAGAAAAGAAATTGGGGTTTATAGAAGAAATTTAGGTGATACTAAGGCTACATCTGCAGCTACTCTTAGAGGGGAAATAGGAGCATCTTCTATGAAAACAAGATTGTTAACTTCAAAACTACAATACATAAACAGTATAAAAACTGGAAGCAAGGAAATATTAATAGAGGAAAATAATGACAAGTGGAAAACCATACACAGATGTATGAAAGAAGTGGGGATAAGTTATAGAGAATAAGCTGTATACAAAAAAGGACATTAAGAAAAAAATGAAAATTTGGGGCATTGAAAAATGGAAGGAAGAGCTACAAAAGAAAGCTTGACTATATATAGAAAATGGAAAACAGAAATTAAGGAAGATATATATGATAATAGATATTCATCAGTGTTCTTTTTTAAAGGAAGGACAAATACATTACCATTAAATAATAGAAAATGATTTACAGATGGAAAAACAAAATGTGAAGTATGTGGTAAAGAAAATGAAGAGCTAACCCACTTTTAATTATTTTGTGAATATTACAGAACAGAAAGAACAATATTATTGAATTACAACAACCTTATGAAGAAGACCAAAACAGAGTCATTGGATGATTTTGATTTGATAAGAAAAATTTAGAAGAAAGAATACATTAGTAAATTCTAGACACCAAGTAAAATAAAGTTCAAAAATATACTGAAAGCACGTAACACGCAAAGACAATAATCAAGATAGGAGATTCCGATTCACAGGAGATAGCCCCCGTACTACAACTGAGCTGATACGCTACGAATACTAAACCTAGCCACATCAAGATATAAAAGATAGAAAGTCATTCGATCCAATCATAAAATACACCGAAAAGGCTTTAATGAGGAATTATCTGATGCATCTTCGTGATAGAGAGGGGAACTTTCTACAAAAGGCCAGCACAAATAGATATTTAGAAAGAATATTAGGTTGAAGACACTAAAATCTTTTTTTCAGTTCGGATAGTTATGGATATCCGGATTGGGCTACCCACTGAACACGGAAATCATGGAATTCATGTCTTGAAGAGGAAAAGCTCCCAGTCTAGAGTTTAATTATCGGCCTAGAATATAGCTACTACATATGACCACCACGGACTAACCTCAGCTAAAACAGAACGAGAGACCAGAACTGACAAGCTTAGGGCTCTTCCAGAATGTCTTAGGAGTCCTAAACCTTGCGAAAAATTATGACACCAATCATGGCAAAGGCTGACAAAAAAACAAAAAACAAAAACAGACTTTTGAGAAGCTTAGGTTATTATTGGCTAATGAGCTCATGGCGCCACACATTATAGCTTAGATCTATTTCGGTACTAATCATGTCTTGTACAAGTTCCGTATCACAACATTTACGAACGGAGTTGAGACTTTAACATTAAAGTGAAGGAAATTTAACATTATTTTGCTGTTGAATAATTTCCTCAATTCCCAGTAAGGGATTAACTAGCCATTTAATAAGGGAATATCACAATTAAATGACCCGGAACCATATACTCATCTTGCGACATCTTTGAGTTCGAACCCAATTTTTAATTAAGAATTAGAATATATTGAACCAATATAATATTTTATTGAAAATCATATATGCTAAACACGAAGGTTTAATAGTATTTAGATATGAAGGAACGGAAATCTCCAGCGGGAACCTTCCGTAGAATTGATTGGATTGTCAGCTGCTGCTGCTGCTGCCGTCGGACCCACCCCCTCCAACAAGCCCCTAAGAACCCCCTTCAGCTGACAACGTTCACCTATATTTCATCCATTCGCCATTCAAAGAATGTGCTCAGGGCCACTAAAGTATACTCACCTGCTGCTCTAGACCTACTCCATTGTGGTTGGGTACATTACTCATAGTACAAATAAAAAGTTACTTTAGGATTAAAAGTTTTCTCGTCCTAAAGGATGGCTCCGTGCAATCTCTGTCTCGACACCGGAGGACAAAGCCAACCTGTGACGTCACGAGCAACACCGCCATCTATTCGGCTCTGCCATTTTATTATTAAATTCTCTTTTTATTTTTCTATAGTACGTATTTTCTACACTTATAGAATTTATATCTTGACTAATTCTTATTGTTTTTATCCACTATACTTGTCTACCATAAAAAGAAACTTTTTTAAAGGTATTTTAATTTTGTGTTTTTTTATGATGTAACCCACTTTCAGATATTCCTAATGAATAGCTTTCTTTTCGTAATTATAATTTTTTATATTATTTTTTTCGAAGTTATTAATGACCGATCTCATTCTTTTACATATATAAAATCAATATATCTTATGAAACTAACTATTAAATAAGATCTTGAAAAGCTTAAGTAATATAGTTCATATTTCATTCTACTCTCAAAGCCAATAGAAACTTTAACTTGTATTCGTAATTATTCATTATTAGTCAGTAAATTATTGGCAAACTTTAGGTCAATTACATATAAAAAGAAAAGAAAAGCAAAAAAAGGAAAGTAAAGTGCGCATCACGATTCGTCATTATTTCACTATTTTGGTCAAAATATATACTGTTCGATTTCCTTAAATATTATTTGTTTGAATATTTATTTATGCAATAGTAAACTTACACGTTCTTATTTAGACATTTTGATAATTATTACATCTTAAATAATAATAAGTATATAATTAAATGACTTAACTTAAAGTTGTTAATTGAACAAAATAATATTTATATATTATTACGAAGCTAAAGCCAGCGGCAACAGTTCGAAAGTTGAGCCCAATAGAGGGCAGCATTCGTCACTTGTTTTTCCTTTCCAACGTTGCTGTTGCACAGGTTTGTGGAGTCGAGGAATTTCATTTATTTCATCGTAAATTATCCGTCCAGGGATTTGTGTTTATGCTGCATTGAGGGTAGATATTGTTTCTTAAGTGATTCAATGGTGTTATTTTTCCGTATGTAGTGGATTCCATTGCGTGGTAATATTAATTTATAGTGAAATGCATAATGTTTACATTTGCTGTAGGTCGGGATGAATTCATCAATTTCGTGTACTTGTCCCGGACTGAAATTCACATGAATATTATGTTTTTAGTTTGATAAAATGGGTTTAGGGGTTAGAAAAGCACCAGAACAACAATAGGCTCTGGACTGCTTTTGATTAAATAGTAATTTTGAGGTACCGGTACCATACATATTAAGGTAGGACAAGTTTCCCCAACCTGAACTAATTGAAGCTAACCAAGCCAAGTATGAAGTGATAAACTGTTCACGTTGAACTTCTTATTACGATATTACTTCATTAATTTTACCAATGGGCAGTTATCCTATTGCATTATTTGATTGCTTTTATCCTGTTGGCAATTGCCCCAAGGACAGTTATGCGTACCCCACATTTTACATGGGCACTAAGGTCACAGAGTTTACATCCGGAGGTATGAAAGTTAGTATATACAAATATTAAAATACAACAGGTAAATATTTAGTTACACATTCCTAATGAATTGATAATGAACGATGTATCCAAATCTATGACCCTGTTTTTCCTAACTGGATTGAACTAACCAAACCAAATTTATCAGTTGCATTAATAAAGTTTTAAAAATTCATGATCAAACCAGAACTCGTAATAATGGATTTAAGCTTGATAAATTTAGGTTCAGAAGGGAAATTGGTAAAAACTGGTTTGGTAATAGAGTAGCTGATGCATGGAACAAGCTTCCTAGTAGGATAGTAAATGCTAATACCTTAGACACCTTCAAATGTAGATTAGATAGACATATGACAGAGGTAGGGTGGGTATGAATAGGTTAGTGCTTATTAGAAAAATCATAAAAAGAAAAACAATAAATAAGTAGAGTAGAATAGAATAGGTTAGACATGCTGAAAATACAATTCAAAAATGGAGCTGCCTCGTGTGTGCCAGTAGGCATGTTGCAGTGTCCTCTATTCTTATGTTCTTATAGCAATCGAGATTACTAGAAAAATGCCGAACAAACACCCTAGACCTACGATGGAGAAAGAAATTTAAAACTATACTACCTGCCCAACATGTGAACAATGTGAAGAGAGCCTAGAACATTTTCTACTATTTTGTGAAACATATTCACAATTAAGAACAGAATATAGTTTTTTAGCACAACCGTATATAGAAAAGAAAAGTGAAGTAATTGCTGATATATTGTTATTTAGACGTAGTGAAAAAGACATCAATGAAAGAAAAAATTATAAGAATTTGTAGGAAAAGAAATCAAATAAATAAAACCTCACAAACAATCTAGCAAAGCAAACCAAGACTTGGGAGCTGTTGCAAAAGGCATATCCCACCCAACTATACTACTACTAAAGCCCGTGTCACAATTAGTCTGAAGTCAGCCTTTGCCGGGGGCAGAACGCACGTCCATAGTTAGACACACACACACCCCCCTATGGGGGCGGGAAGAGTGAGTGACAGGAACTATAGGATTGGGAGCTTTGAAGCACAGTTTAGTTCAAGTTTTATTTAAATAAATTAATGTTAATTGAACGATGCCTCTCAATCACTGACCTCGCTACCTATGATACACAGATAGCGTAAGAAATACACTATCTGTCAAGTCAATGCTTATACATAGAAAACGAGGGCCAAGTCTTTAGCCTAACTCCTGCTTCCAGAATTAAATATAATTTTTATTTTCAGCACAATGGGTAGAGTAATTCGTTCCCAGAGAAAGGGTGCAGGATCTGTATTCAGGTCCCACACCCATCACCGTAAAGGTAAACCCGCACTTCGAGCCATTGACTATGCTGAGCGCCATGGATACATTCGTGGTATTGTTAAGGTAAATAAATGTCAGTTTCATATATATATATATATATATATATATATATATATATATATATATATATATATTGGTATGAAATTTTATGCTGTTGGTTCTAATTAGGCTTTAGTTTGGAATAACTTAATAAAACGAGAACAGATTTATTTATTGTACAATATTATCAGGAAAGTCCATCACGTTAACTTCTCAGAAAAACTTTTTTCATGACGTTATATATGTCCTGCTATGATGTTGGAAGACTTTTCTGCCAATATAATATCTGGGAAGTTGTGAACACATATCTAAATTGTTTTTGATGGTTTATATTTTTCCAGACTATGATCCATGACCCTGGTCGTGGCGCACCAATTGCAGAAGTGCATTTCCGAGACCCTTACAGATACAAAACAAGAAAGGAACTATTCCTCGCTGCTGAAGGAACTTACACAGGGCAGTTTGTATACTGTGGGAAGAAAGGTAATGACAATTTTTCAAAAGTCGTTAAAGGGGAAGAGAGGAGTATAAAGCTTCTCTACAATTTAATATTTTCCCCTCCATATCCCATTAACACAAACAGTAACCTAGGGAAACGTAAGAGTTAAAGCTCAGACTTTACCATTATTCATGAAATTTTATCCTTAGTAAGATAGTAAGACTTTATTAAATACACTTTAGTTTTGGTTGGTTCTATTACTAACTTATATCTTCAGCATTGCTTCACAAGTGTTTCATGGCTGATCCAAAGAACACATTCCCCATGTGCCAACATGATGTAATCACTCCTCTCGGCCATTTTGGGGATGAAGGGCTGTCTCAGTATATCCCATCCCCCATGCCCACAATAATAATATTACCGTAATGATACTACTAGAAATATAATAATATTAATAACAATGAAAATTTTAAGAAAACGATGAAATACAGACGCTACCCTATTTCTGAACAACTGAGTTACAAGCAAAAACTTACCCATTGTCTATGGTACTCATGTGTTATTGTCTGTATTACTCTGCTCTACTGTATTATTACATTATTACTGTATCAAAATTCGTTAATATTGTATACTTTGTTTTATGTAGTTAGTGCCTACCCTAAGTACTGTACAGATTTGCATATGTATGTATTATACAGTACCTTTTTCTTTTTGTACCTAAACACAACTTACGAACAGACTTCTGGAACGTAACTCGTTTGTAAGTAGGGGAGTCTCTGTATAATGAAAAAGTAATTGAAATTTAAGACGAAAAAAAGAAACCATTAAGACAGAGCTGGCTTGATGATAAAAAAAAATATCAGACCACCTCAAGCGCTGCCTTAGATAACAACATAGATGACTCACAATCAGTCACAACTGGCTAATATATTCAAGATATACACATTATACCTTTATAACTAAATATGTATTTTTGTGTATTACAGCTGGTTTAGATGTTGGCAATGTTTTGCCAATTGGAAGCCTTCCTGAAGGTACCATTGTATGCAACCTTGAAGAAAAAACTGGTGACCGTGGCCGACTTGCACGTGGATCTGGAAACTATGCTCAGATTATCGCCCATAACCCAGAAACTAAGAGGACTCGCGTAAAGCTTCCTTCTGGAGCCAAAAAAGTTCTTCCCTCTGCCAACAGGGCTATGATAGGTAACTTATCATCAAGCCATATTTTTTAAAGTTTGGGACCTAGTTTGTCAGTGAAAAATATTACTCGATCATTAGTGCTTTTTATGCCCCCCCAATTGACTAGTACAATTCTTTGTCGTAAGATATGTCAATCCTCATTTATTAGTAGAGGCATTTACCAACAGCAGATGTTAAAATTTGAAGATACTGAACAAGATCTTTTAAGTAATGGTTATTGCATTTTAAGTAACCTTTTTTAGCAAACTTTTTATATGGAATTTTGATTACACGTATCTCTCTTACTGTCAGGTATTGTTGCTGGAGGTGGACGTATTGACAAGCCCATTTTGAAGGCAGGTCGTGCATACCACAAGTACAGAGTTAAGAGGAACAGCTGGCCAAAGGTACGTGGTGTTGCTATGAATCCTGTCGAGCATCCTCATGGTGGTGGTAACCATCAGCACATTGGTAAAGCCTCCACAGTGGCCAGAGGCAAGAGTGCCGGTCGTAAGGTTGGTCTTATTGCAGCCCGAAGGACTGGTTTGGTACGTGGTACTAAGAAGGATCCTAGGCAAAATAATTAAAGAACTAAATAAATAAATATGAAGATATAATTGTTTTATTTTATTTGCTTGTCCTTTAGTGAATATGAAACCTATTTTGCCCCTGACATAATATATTGAGCCATTTTGCTCTTGCCATCATATTGCAAATAAGTGCAATTGGGTTAGAATTGTTATTAAAATATGACATTTAGGAATTATTTTCCTTTTAAGTATGTTGGATGCTTTTATGTACTTATATGATAATTGCTCTTATGGCTATATGTGTTCGTTCGTTTTAGTAAGTAATAACACTTGTTAATGTACACACTACTTAGATTTGACCATGAGACTTGCGTTACCCAACACCAGCGTTTCTCAAGTGGTGCGCCCGAAGTTAATGGAAAAGTAATTTATATGTATTTTTTTTTTTTTTTACATAATCTGTATAATATAAAACTATGGATAGGCACATGGTTTCCACGTCTGGCTCAAGTCTATGTCGTTTGATATTTTAAACTGGATGCTCAATTCCTTAATCGTTTAAAAGGAATGGATAATTCATTCTCTTTTTCCCTTCCTCAAGGGATTTAAATGTCATTCTCTCTCGTAAATGGTTGATATAAAATCTTCGAACAACCCGTCCTTAAAGTGTGAGAAGCAGCTATAATGACATTTGAGTACAGGAATCGGCGGTACTCCTTTGACCTAAGTGCCCCGAGGAACATCTTAAAAATCGAACATAAAGAGATCCCTATTCATCAGTTTTGGATTTCCATCAAAGGAAATTCTTCTGTAGCTCATAAAGCACTGAATATTTTTTTTGCAGTTCTCCACATCATAACTCTGTGAATTAATTTTCTGCATATACCAACAGTAGCTGTAAAAATAGATTAAATATTAGATGTTCAATTAAAAATAAATGTAAAATACCTGTAATGTGGTGCTCCTACTTCGCGGAATTTCACCTTTTGCGGCTGGTCCCGGAACCGAACCCCCGCGATAAACGAGGGAGCACTGTATATGTATATATATTATAGATAGAATCATATCTGGCATGGCTGTGAGTTAATTTTGCTATCAGAGCCAGGAGTTGGGGAAGCTGGAGTCACCATAAACTACCTGTTGAGTTCTGTTTTCTCTTTCTCCCATGAGGTACTTTGATACTTCCTTTTACAGTACTGGTAATGGTAATGATTATAACGCTCAAATAAATAATAATATGGAGTCAGAGTAGCACTGACTGCATGGGGTAAAATTAGTCTACAGTAGTTAGAGACATGGTTAACATTACCCTACAGGAGGCCTCGCCTTCATATAAAAGACTTGACTGGGGGCGATTTTATTTATATGCTTCTTTTATGCCACCAAATACGTTAAATACCTTCAAAGTATAAGCATTGATTTTAATAAGTAGTAGAATAACTTGCCATCTTAGTGAATGGAATCCACTCAAGTGTTTCAATAAAAAAAAAAAAAAAAAAAGTCTTCCAATATAGAAATGTGTTAATACCTCAGAATGAATGAAGAAACAATAAAAATCTGGAATAATAAAATAATAAAAAGCATTGATAAAATTTCTTCAAGCACAGTACTAGGATGTTAATAAACCATTCATAAAAAATCTTGTTTGTGGTATATACCACAAACAAAACAGTTACTTATATAACTCGGTCAAATATCTAAAAAATGTTCAGCATTAAGTCGAGACTCGTCTACAGGAACCTAAAAATAATGCTGGTATTTCCTACAAAGACTTGAATTTTCCTTGAATTAAAATGTGAGATTCGATCATATCTAGACACTTGGTATCACTTTCTGCAATCACTACAAACAAAATGCAAATAATATTCACATGTATCAAAAACTTCATTACTTTAATTAAAATGTGAGATTATAATTTCTAGACACTTGATATTACTTTCTGCAACCACTACAAACAAGATGCAAATGATATTCACATGTATCAAAAACTTCATTACAAGTTACAGTATGTAAGGACACATATAATGATACTGTATATCAGACGCACCTACAAGACGGTTAAAGAAACGAGCTCAAAATAGCTTTTCACTGTTCCCATGCAATATATTAGCAGGGAGAAA
The DNA here is from genome assembly GCA_037179515.1 of Halocaridina rubra. Taxonomy (NCBI): domain Eukaryota; kingdom Metazoa; phylum Arthropoda; class Malacostraca; order Decapoda; family Atyidae; genus Halocaridina; species Halocaridina rubra. The sequence continues at coordinate 90,242 of JAXCGZ010009462.1, read as the reverse complement.
CAAGGGAGGATGATTTTGCAGGAATATTTGTAAACATAGGGAGAAAATACAGAATTTTTTGGACAAGTGATGATAAAACTCATCATTACTTGATGAATTATCTGAAAAAAAAAAAAAGTCATGAATCCAGTACAATAATATCCACAATTCATGTGTTTTCTATCACGTAGTCACCATGGCTCAAGCGGTAGCGTCCGTGACTGTTGCGTCGGGTAGAGGGTTTGCACCCCGTTATGGTTTGAGGTTAGCAAGGGCATGCACTCAGGGTAACGATTACATCTGCCAAAACAAGTCCTCCACAAGAAGGCAACCGTCCTAGCCCTTGGTAGAAAAGGGAGTCTGTGACGTAAAACCGGAACAACGTGTTTTCTATCATAATCACAAAATTTCCAGCAACATAGACTATGTAGAGAACTCGAGATATAAAGTATTTTATAGTAAAATACCTGGTCATAAAATATAAGGAAACACAGAAACATAAAGATAAGTATGACTGTTTATTTACAAAGAACTCAAATTCACAATATATTTCTCTCTTTTTTTATACATGAAAAAAAAAATTTGAGAAAAAATGCCAATAGAGAAAAATTCCATTCACAACTCTCTAAGTACTTTGGCATATAATACAATACAACAAAAACAACAACAGCAGTAGCAAGTGAGTGGTGGTGGTGTAGGAGAGGCATGGATCAACAAGCCCTTCTTATACCCAGTAGGCGATACTGGTGCAGGCAGGCATTATCATGAAACACCTTAGTTTTACAATGTCAGCGGCAGTAGCAGCAATATTTATATTAAAATATGTATGTACTGTATTATTACTGTACACTACATCATTTGAAATTGCACAACAAATAATTGCACAAACTACTATACATTTTATATTAACAGAAAACAAATAAATTTGTGACATTACATATTTACAAGTGGATGGAATGTCCCATCCATTTACACTTATCTCTATAAAATAAGTCGCATACGCACAGGGATAACCTACACTTTTATATCAGATCACAACACACCCAATCAATGTCAAAACCTTCCATACTCAAATACACAGACTGCACCTAACATTAAAGGACTACATATGGTTACGCTATTTTCACAACTGCAAATTCTTCAACATAGTGTGTGTGTCATAAATAAACATATATCAACTGAACTGGAGTTGCCTCTCATCTGTCTCTTTATCACTCTCATCAAGAAAACATTTCAAACCTTAAAATAATACAGTGATTACAGTAAATTGGTAATTTTTTTTTACACGCCAAACTACTTCACACAATATCTAGAAAAGAAAAATTACTATTAATAATAATAATATATTTTTCATACATGGCACCTTTTCCTTAGTAACCTTGGTGGGTACCGTCAGCAATAAGGAATACTAGAAGCCAAAGGGTTTTTTCAAAAATACTTGATGCTTTTCTTTCATCAAAGTTGTTTTATGATAACATAAATTTGCCACAACTGTAATTCAACCACCGAGAAAACTGGGTTTCCTCATATCCTGCCTTTCTCAAGCTCATTCTACTGTATCAACTGTTTCACAGCATTAAAATTTATATTGGGAGTAAGAATGATACCAAAAGTTTTCTGTGTGTTGACACCACCTTCTTTTTAACATGTACAGCATATATGACTGCATCTTAGGGATATGAATCCCTCCCTTCCTCTCTCTCTTTTTTAGGGGGGAAAGGCTCAAAAGAACTTATGATGAGGACGGGTAGTTATTACGAGAGCCTCCTTATCTCAATTTTGCTAAAATTTTCATAAACCTGAAAGCTCCAAGGGGGATAATACACTCTAGAAATGGCAGTAAACAGATTTATATCAAAATATACCCTGCTAGCATAAAAATCAAAGTAAAAGGGATGAAGGAACTAAGGGTAGGCATTCTCATTCTTTCTGCATTTATTTCAGGGCACAGTATAAGGAAATGGTAAAGATGGACTGGGTATAACGAATCTCTGCTACCTCCATCTTTTATTCAGTTATGACTACCAGGTTGCTTTCAACGATCTATATATATATATATATATATATATATATATATATATATATATATATATATATATATATATATATATATATATATATATATATATATATATATATATATATATATACAGTTGGCAAAGGTGCACACAACTGTATATGAGGCAGTAAGCCATCTTAAACCATGCCAAACCTTACTTCATACTACTATTTACCAGCTATTATAGAAATTCAGTAGGGGAGGGACAGTCAACCTAGCTTTCCTATCCCATTAAGTCACCTACTATGGAAAGAATGCAATGCAAGAACAAAATTTTATGCTCATCAACTCAAAGTCATGATAAGAATTTTATAATCACATATGACACCATCATCCGTAAAGTGAACACCCAAGCACGTCAAGCATACCATCATAATGTGCTCTTTTTTTTCAGTAACGTATTTTTCCTTCAAGTGCAGCATCAGTGCTAATACAGGCGAGCAATACTGACAAACCAGAAAATAATGCCATACCTCATCCCCACCTCAATGCTCACAGTCTATGACGAGTACAATTTCAAGGAGAAAGTTTTGTCAGCTCCCAAATTGCTATTCTAATTTTTTCACTAAGGCTACAGAAAAAGCATGAAAGAAAAAGTACTATTCAATTCCAGATAGTAGTAGTAATAATAATAATTATAATAATAACAATAATAATAATTATAATAACAATAATAATAATAATAATTTTAAAAATCAAAGGAAAGTAAACCTTTGTTTGAAGTGGCATTTAAAATGTATTTCTATTTTAGTTCTGGCAGTTACTTAAGTAGTGTCATGTACATATCGAGAATTAGGGCATTAGTGTGCTCACACATCCATATGAAATATACCTCGAATAAGGACGAACCAAAAATAAAATTGAATGAAAATCACATAATTTTCAACACATAAATGAAAACTACTCTTCATTATACAAAATATTTTCTACTGAAATTCTGAAGTTATAAATTAGCTACACATAAATTTTGTTTCTGGGAACTCCTACGTAAACCTGAGAGATATACAGTACAGTTCTTTTTAAACCTCCCTTTAGATAAATGCACTTGCTTTGGCTTTAAGTTAACCCACACTGATCAAAGAAGTTACAGTCCGTATGAACTGGTCTGTATATAATCAGGAAACAGATTTGAATTAATGAAATGGTCACTTAAGAGGAGTATATCTATATGTTAACAGAATAAATATTCTACTAAATGGATAGATCAAATGGATAAAATAGACATTTAATGAATATATATAACAGTATAAAAGCCTGTACATTCAAGTGATCTCAATTGTTTTTGCAATAATTTGGAAATAAAATTATAATGCCTGATCTGAGAGACTGTTTGGGAGCAAAACAGGAAAGCATATAGTAGCTAGGGAATGAATATGACAAGGGGTAAAAATGCTTAGTGGGGAATGGAAGAAGTTTGTATCAATACTGACAAAGATACTATTGCATTAAGCAAGTCTTCTCACAGTACAAAGTGGAAGTGAGTGTTAAATTCTAAACGTAAGAGAAAACTGATAAAATTAGAATTCAATGTCAAATTCTTCCAGTGTAAAAAAAGATTCAGAGGTGTGTAATTTTTGTTTTATTGGAATGGCTACCCTGGTAAGGGTGGCAAAAGAAGGCATTACATCTGAAATACCAAATATTCATGCATAATGACTTTTTGCACAGATGATGCAGGGTGGCCACAAACATAACAAATTAACTGAAGTAGAAGGACTTATTGCCTCTCATGTTGTGACACAACAAATTCAGGAGGAGTTGGACTCCCAGTAGCATTCTCCTATTCTATTTTGATGCATCATATGTCATACATACGATATCGAGGTAATGCATATAATTATGAAAAATAATAAGTAATGATAAACAAATTATTACTTTCTCCCACAGAAATCAGCAAGAAAGATTAAACTGACATAAAAAGCAGTTCAAGGCAAAAAGCGAAGTACTGTACTACCCTAATATATTTTCACAAACAATCTGCTGTTTTGTAGAAAGAAAACTATTTTTAAGATAGAGGGATTACCTAATATCTATTCTTTTTACAAGTCACATCTTGAGACATGAAATCCATACATGGACAGTATTCTATAATCCAGCTCAATAAAAATTTTCTTTGTGTAACTTTCCGTCAGTTAGCAAACTGGCTGCATCCCAGAAATTCACATAATAATCCCTCATCTACGTAATATTTAAGCTATAACACGGCTGAGAGATGAGGTGAAAATGAGCATGATTTGAATGAAACTTCCTGCCTGATTTACATTTTGGCTGAAGCCATCTGTTTGACTGCATTGTACGATAACATCATAAATTATTTTCCTTCAGGGCCATAACCCACTGAAAAAAGAAGGAAGGCTTCTGCGGTAACAAATGACTACCATTTGTTCAGCATTAAAACAAGAAATTTAAGGAGGGAGAGATTCCTGTGTCCTTGTTCCTCCTATTCCTTTCGGTTGACTACACCAACATACAGGGAACAAGAGGATACATAATAATAATAATAATAAAAAAAAAAAGTGACTGAATATCATAGATCAGAATTAAAAGTTTCAACTACATAAAAGGCTGTACACATCCATCTTACAATGCAAATTTATAAAAATCCAATGCCCTTGTAAGTTGCAAATAATTATAAAGAGATGCACGACAGACTGTACTAACTGGTATACAGAGGTACTGATTTAATGGTCATTGTTGGGGAAATTCAATAATGATATCAACTTCAAAGTTTAAGATATTAAAAATAACTGCAAAAAATAGTTTGTCTGAATGCAGTTTGCTGTACAATAATTAAAACCATCAAGGTGGATGGAAAATAATTACAAATCACTATTAATGGTATCTACGAATGTACGGAGTTAGTCATCACTACCAATATTTAATGGGCTATAAGGCACACTAATGATATTTTTTCTGTAAATGAGTAACACCTAATGTAAACACCAGCTGTAAATTGAAACCTGATCAAAAACTACATTGATGGGTTCTATCCTACTCTGCCGAACCTCATCATTTGGTCATTTCAGGACTACGAAAAAAAATTCAGGGAGAGATGGACTGCCAAGTCTATCCCTTTTAGCTGCCTATAACCATAACACGAGCACTACCAATTTCGAGTGTCATAAATTAATCCTTAGAGACTCTCATGCTTACAATAAGATGTGATGTGTATCAAACATAATTATAACTACTAATTTTGCTATAACCACTTCCTTTTTCCAATACGGTGGAACCTCAGTTTTGGAACTTAATTCGATCATGGAAGTGGTTCAAAAACAACAGTTTGAGAATCATAGCAATTTTTCCCATAGGAATCAATTTAAGATGGATTAATCTGTTCTTGAACCCCAGATAATTGCTATGTTAATACTTGTTAACAGAACTTCATGCATAATTCCACATAAAAGTAATGATAACAATTAAAGATTACACGAAAAATAAAGTCATACAAATAGAAAAATTACGAAAAAAAAATTAAATTCTCTCTACCTATATGGAAAAAAAGTTGACCGCGTAATTGGAAAGGGGTGAGGTAGGGGAAGCATAAATGAATACTGTAGTTACTTCAGATTAATTTAGCTTTGTTTATCTTTATATCCCGTGTATAAATACAAAGATGTATATATAACTTTATATAAAAATATTAACATAGGTAATTGAGTATATAAATAGATAAATACTAATAACTGATATTGCAAAATTGAGTTGCTTATTAAGATTACCGACACGAATGCCATTTTCATGCCTGGCTGTGATTTCTTTCATCAACTCTATCATGGCTCTAACCACATCCCTTTTCACACTGGTGTTATCACTTGCCTTCTTTGGTCCTATGGTAGATTATTTCAGGATATTTTATCACTGAACCATGTTAAAACACAATGAAACACAAGAGAAGGCACTGTGAATGCGCGTAGAGAGCTGAAGCAGCGGCAAGTGTAACTGAGACCCTCTCAGCCCGCATAGCCAATGTGACATGTGACTTACTGTTAAGAGTTCCGCAACAAAATTAAAAAAAACATGAATTTTTAGGTCCAAAAAATGTTTGAAAACCGAAAAGTATGAGATCTAAGGCATTCAAAATCTGAGGTGCCACTGTATACAAAGTCACAGATAAACAAACCTATCCATATAATGACTACTCTTATCAAATGAAACATAATGATGAAGGAATGGAGACATGAGTGGAGGATTAACTGCTATACTACTCTACTTGAAAGAACAGACTACATCATCAAAATACTGTATATCTCAAAAAATAAGTGTTCACATCCAGTTTAACAAAACCTGTGTTGCATTCATCATTAATGTATATTCCTCCAATACATGTTTCTTATATTTCTGTATAGTCGATAAAACCCTAATTTAGGTAGGGAATGCAGAGGGGAAACATGCACAATATGACTTTTCCATTTTCTGTTCCAATCAGTATAGCATTATGTATCGCCCAACAAATACCAAAAATAGTGTACAGTCTAGATATAGTTATTTCAGTTGATTAAGTTTGTAAAGCCAATAGCGTAGAATATCTCAATCCTATTTGTCTTTCGTAAACTAAAATCTCAGCACACCATTTTTTAACGCACTAAACACAGCATAATACTATGACTCAAGATTATGCCGTCGGTTATGCATAATACAATAGAGCATAAATGCTAAAAATATCACGCAACTAATTACGTTAGCCTACTAGAGCACACCAACTAATGAAGCCAAACATATATGCCTTAAATCTTTAAATGAAGCTACAGTATATAAACAAGCCATAAACTAAAACACTTCATAGTATCTGGACATGTTCTAACTTTGCTGAAAAGCAGTTGCTCTTTTTTTTTTTTATGAAAACAGATTTTAAAGAATAGAAATGTGAGGCCTACTATGATAAAATGCAGTAATTTTACTAACACTTCATGCATGATTGTTGTACTTTAAATCTCACAGCAAAAAGATAATAAAAATCCAAAAGCAAAAGAACTCTAAAGTACATTTGGCAAAAAAAAGGGAGAAAAAGACCAAGATCACAGTAGACTAATCTCAATTTCATCTTGGCGTATATGCTGTCAGCTACAATACATAAAACTCATTAACTCAATATATAAATCAACATTATACCTTCCATATGACACCTTTATCACTTCCATTATATAAGTTATTATATTTCCATAGTGAAAAATCTGGACTTACTTCAGAAGTAACAATGGTATAATTTAAATCACATTTCCAGTGTGTTTGTATTTTAACAGCAACGCTGTTCCGATAAATAATTACATTCATATGTAAATTAAGATGCTATGTAGTGTAATTATCAAAAGAGCAGTGATTAAAGGTGAAATAGATTAAAAAAAAATTTACCCAATATTAAGCATAAGGCTAGCAGGAGAAAGCAGAAATTGTATAAATTGTCATCTATATCTGTCAAATTTACTTCACTGTTGAAGATGATCGTGCTATAACATCGTTTTCACATTAGATACCAAATTTTTAGCTATTCCTTAATACCTTTGCTTCGCTCTTTTATACTCATTGTGGTACCAAATACAATTTATATGATACAAATACCAACCACCCCAAATCAAATTGCACATCAATAATCACAAGCTAAACTTGCCAAAATTAGTAGCCGTGCAGTCAACCGAACCACATATATACAACTGCAAACAGGTACACATTTTAAACAGGCATACAACCCATGTACTTCTTTCTACAAGCAATGAAAAAAAAAAAAGAAGAAATCTTTGTACCTTTGTGTGTTAGTGGGTCACTTAGCAAATAACTTGCTACGCTAACAAGAGAATAAAATGCTATTCTTTATATACATAACACTTGATATACGCCTTCCAAGCTGTTTCGAAAGCTCAAAATGACCCAAATTATTTTCTCATGAGGCTTGACACATTTCCAATAATCTTGAAAATCAAACATTCGATCATCTCATCATTACACCGAGTCAGAATTTGTCTATTATTAGGGAGGTAAAATCAATGTTCAAAATTTTTTAAAAATTTAGCTCCGAAAAGACGATGCTTGGCAGCAACCGAAGTAAGTCACCAACTACATTATATAAAGCATCTGTCATAATAACAAGATGTAATCATCAACACACTCTCTCTTCATTTAAATCCTTGAAGGGGAAGGGGGTACAATAAGACTTTTGCCAAAATGGCATCACAAGTGGTACACTTGGTGTAACCAACGCATCTTCTTTGTACCCCTGAGACCATAAACAGTGGCCCTTCATATACTGTAAAGCCACAGCCATGCAAACTTACGAACTACAACCCTGAAAAAGAGAACACAAAACTGTTAAAAGAGCTACTTCAATGAATTTTCCTTCTTTACTTAGAAATAATAGAGAAATTTCAAAATCACATTCTAGGTTGAAAAAAAAATCTTCAGCAATCAAAAACAGAAAAAATACATGATAAAAATTAATATTAAATATTTACAATTCTGACATGTATGTCACAGAAGTAAGTAGTAAAGTCATAATGCACACACTATGAACAGGCATAGCAGCATAAATCCGAGCCATAATTACATAATACTAGATAACATTGAGACTCTACCTGAGTGCTACCATAAGTGATGAAGGTGTAAATTTCGAGAGAGCACAGAGCGCACATCAGCAGTAAAACGAAGTGCATCCAGCACAGGCAGTAGGTTGAGCAAAGACGTGTCCAGGGGATCACTGAACCACGACTTGATCGGTACTGCATTATCTGAAATTGGACACTCATTCAAATATTTTATAGAGAGGGGAAAGATAAAACATCAGTAAATAAGTACAGTAAATCACAGTATCATTTATTACTTTACCCCTTGGAGGAGTATATTTCAGGAACCTCTGGAACAGTGTGATGCAGCCTTAGAGATGCAGATGCAAGCCTTCGAGCTTAGGTGTGGCATCTAATAAATATTTGATATCAGTATAAATTTCTATGGACACCAGGTAAAAGTAGCAAAATGCTAGATAGTTAGCTATGGCATCAAAAGTAACATGAAACTGATTACACTAACAAATATTTTACATTTCTCTATTAAGACAACAAAAAACAATTATTTTACCTTACTCCAAGGATCAGAAAATCTATTACTCTGTTTTATATACCTAGAGTAATTAGTACACATAAAAAACAAAAAAAAATTTAAAAACTACATAACTGCACTGAATAACTGATATGTAATACAATGGAGGTGGTTGCTGTAAATAAGAAAGTGTAGGTTCTGGTATCCTGTTGGAGCTTAGTATTGAAAGGTATGACATAATTTAAGGAGTGTTATCTATCTATACTCCTTTATAAACCAAAAGCTTAATACTGTATTCATTTAGCGATATTGTATGTACTATCACAATGTGATAATTGTATAATGAAGAAGCATGGTTGGAATGAACAAATACTAATATACACCTTACTGAGAATATGGCTTTATGAGACAAGAAATACGTCAGATGACAAGTATACCTAGTGAACTGCTGTAAACCACTCAGAGTTATAATACCAAAAAATGCAATTCAAAATCAATATCTCTAAAAGTATGAGCTGCATACCTGGATATTGTCTATAAGCACCAGGAGAATTATCTAGAATGAATATAGAGGCCAAATCAGGGCAGATGGCAGCCAGGTCCTTCGTGTAGCTACCAAAATCCAGTGTACAGTGCTGACGATAATAACGCCGTCGCAGAATGCCACGACCCCCGTCTAATTTGTCCGCTACTGCAGCCCCATAGATCTCCATACTAGCAGTAAATACGACTAAATCATACCACTGAGACACCTATAAAATATTTTGAGAAAGAAGAGACAATAACAGACATCTTTAAAATCTGATTTAGAATACATTTACTCCAGTATCTTTTATATAACAGATCTAAATCAAGACAAAGTTAATGAGTGTAAAAATATTGCCTACGAATATGTAAGGAAAATTTATACTGTAAAGATATTTAACAGAACAGAGCATTATCCTATGAATTATATGATTAAGGAGCCACTGTTATCTCAGTAACCTTCATAGGAAATGCAAAATCTAAAAAAAAATATTCTATAAATACACACCAAATGTAAAATTACCCAATACAGTCATTTCTAAGTAAAATACATACACTACTCTGCATTTAATTTTAGTGTACACAAGACATACTTACAATATCCAAGAAAAAGTCCACATGAGGCCTTTTGTGCACAAAGAACCGCACAGGATGTCTGTCTATTGTAACTTTTAGAACAAAATCTGGAGGTGTCCCTGGCTTCACCATTTGACGAATAACACCATCATGATGAGAGTGAATTAACGTCTCATCTAAATCTAAGACCAATACTTTACGCTTTACTAAACCTAAAAGAAGATACAAAAAATCCCAATTAGTTCACTAGGGTAATAAAAATGAGGAATAAATCTAGACTAAACACAAAATTCTAAATAAGACTACACAGTAATTACATTAATGTAAGAACATGAATATGAAGCATCAAAACATTAAAATATCCATGAGAATACAAAATATATTTATTGTAAATTTTACGTATTATCAAGGCTATAGATGTATTTCTCTAATTCAATAGTCATATGCAAGCCAATATAACTAATTTTCCTTTTATTATCAGCAAAAGGAAAGGGGGCACTGGGACGATACTGTAGTACAACTGAAACACATGGCATTATTACCTGAAGACTACACAAAGGATATCTATCACACAGTGAAAAATACTATCCATATTTCTGGCAATTTAAGAGATATAGGATACCCTAAATTGAAAAAAAGAAAATGGATTTTAAAAAAGGTAAGTCTGCAGACACTGTAACTATGAAACTTTTATAAGAGAAATGACTAGAGAGAGACGAAACTGCCATATAGCAGCAGCATGAAAACTCAGCATCAATCAACACTGCCTATTTTTCTGTTTATGGGAAAGAGCCATTACTGTTTGTGACTACTGTATTTGGTTACATATTACTATAATTATTACTGTAGAAATATTATTATTATTATCATAACTATTATTATTATATTATTATTATTATTATTATTATTGCAATAGTAAATATAATAATACATACACATGCCTCATAACCCCTTGTAAAGGGGGTGGTTGAGCCAAGAAACGTGCACTCACCACGATCTATACACACCTCAACCACTACTCTTAGCTCCTTGGGGATAAAGGGTTGCCACATCTCCACTCCCTTTCCACCCTGCTTGGGTCAACCTCAAGGTAGGTGGGCAAGGATATTTTACAATGAGGCCCAACAGCCGCAGCTGGTTTACCCCCACCGCTTCATCACATGGCAACTCTCCTCACACCCGTCCACCACAGTTCACTGAGCTAGCAGGTGCGAGAAATCCCTTTGGGCCACGTCATATATGAACAATCTTCCTCCACTCATTCCTATCCCTTGCACGCACTCTTCCCTGTTCCACTGACATTCCACATGCATTCAGTGCTCTTTTCACGGCATCCATCCATCTCATTCTAGGTCTCCCTCTTGACATAACTTCTGAACTCCACACTCTCTTCACTATTCGTTCATCACTCATCCTTTCCATGTGTCCAAACCATCTCAACACTCTCTGATCTAACCTATCCAACAGCTTCATTCCAACACCCGTTCTCTGCCTGACATCCTCATTTCTTACCCTATCTATTCTAAATACACAATTATACCTCTCAAACATCTCATCTCCATTACATTCAACTTCTTCCTTTCATCCTCTCTTGCATTTCAAGTCTCTGCTCCATACACTGCTGTCGGCACAATCACACCTTCATAGATCCTTCTCTTTGCATTCATTCCTAAGTATATATTTCTCATTACACTTTTCAATTCACCTAGAGATTTACTTGCTTCCTTTACTCTGTGATTTACCTCTACATCCACTCGTCTACTCCTTAATACATGCAACCCGAGATACTTATAACTCTCAACTTCTTGAAGCAACTCCCCATTCACTATGCCAACATTAACACTCCTCGTGCATCTCATGACTTAACTTTTACCAATATTCACCCGCAACTTCCTTCTTTCACACACACTAATAAACTCAGTCACCAAAAGTATTCAATTCATTTTCAGCATCAGCCACCAGTACAGTATCATCCGCAAAGTAGGTTGGCTCATGGCACCACTCGCCTGTTGTGATACTAAAGCTGAAGGGTCTTGTGGACTTTCATCAGACTGTCCAGAACAGTTCGATGTTAAGTCTTCCTTCAGTTACGGTTCTCTTTCTATGCCTACATCAACACTGGATATTCTCGGATATTCGTTACATATGTCTCATCTAAACAACCTTAACGTAACCCAACATTCACCTCAAACCAATCACTCATACCATTCCCAAATCTCACGCATGCTCTACTATTCATGTAAAAACTCTTCACCGCATTCAACAAACTTCCACTTATTCCATACAGTCGCAACACCCTCCACAATCCCTCTCTATCTACCATGTAATACGCTTTCTCTAAATCCAGAAGAATTATAATACTGTATTATTATTATTATAGTTATTACTATATTATTATCATTATTATATTTTTTGCCACTATTATTATTATTATTATTATCATTATTATTATTATAGGGGGTCCCCATATAAAGACGTTTCGTATACAGTCATTCCTATGTTACGTCGGAGGCCAATAAAAAATTAATTATTTATTAATAAATTAAGTTTTTAGGCAGGTGTGATTCAATGATGTGATTAGTCACAATGACAAAGGAGGTATTTACATTAATATGGTTTCAAACATGATGAAGGTCTGTGAAAGAAAAGCTGGGAAACTCCTAAATTTGAAAGTAGTGAACGGGTGGTTGCTATCATGGCTACCGTATATACATTCGACTATGCACAAAATACTAAGAATAGAAAAATTACAAGAAATTTTCTTATGAATAACATAATAAACTCTGACAATAAATTAGACAAACCACATTGAGTTAATGTGGTAACTGATTATGGGTGTTGAACAATGGTGCTTAAAGAATAATAGGCATTATGAAGTTTAAATATTTGGATGAGATGGTAAGATCGTGGAGATAATTATTTTCTTCAGAAGATAGTGAAATAATATAACTAATACTGCAGGGGCAGAGTAAACCAGGTGTACGGTGGAAGAATAAATTAGGTAGAGAGCCAGGGTAAAACCCATGGATAAGATAAAGACTCTAGATTAATACAATTAATTAGCTCTGACATACAGTCACATCCCATGACCTGTTATCTATACCATTAAGCATTGTATGGCAAGTTATCATGCTCATATAAAATAAGTGCCATAATAAACAATAATTCAATACAGCTAAAATAGTAACATATTCTTCGACTTATTAAATCTTCTGAAAATGCGCATATGAAGCAAGTTTATAAAATGCAAAGTATAATATAATCTCATTCTAAAATACTTACTAAGACGATGCTTTGAAAGCGGAGAGAGGGGCAACACCTCATATTTTACAGGCTGGTACTGCAACACCTGAAACAGAAAAAATACTCACATATTTGCAATTTGAGACAGACACCAATAATAAGATATATAAAGTAAAATCCCTCTAAATGCTGACAATGAAGGCACAGGAGGAAAGGGTCCTGATTAGACAAGTGTTCAGATTAAGCAGTAAATGAAGAAACTTTCTGTCTAAAGTGTAATTATAAAAAACATCCTGAGGACAAAGTTAAATTACATATGTAGAATCACAATAGTATATACATGTACGTAAAGTATTAAAGCAAAACAAAAAGAAAAATTACTCCATAGTTGAAAAATATGATGGTTTTACATAAGAATAAAGTCCTTTGTCAGTTTCCTTGCATGAGACTTGACAGTGTTTATACGCTCTTGCAGAAGGTCCTGGGCCTTCCGTATGCATTCCAGATAATCCTCTTGCAATGACATGTCCAAGGCAAACAGTTCACTCAGTGCCAGAAAGTCCATTGTTTCTGAGTAAGTCTCTAGCTTTAAGCGAGGATCATCTTGGTCATCTTGCTCACTGCCCATGTTATCAGCTGTTTCTGTTACACTATCAGGCTTGGCTGTGTGCTACAATAGCATGAAGAATACTCAAAGACTGATATTTGTAGCCAATTTAAGCATATCATCTAAACCTGAATTCAGTTCTGTGAATTAATCTACTGTAGAGACCATATCTGGGTCCCTTATAAATCCACATTTTTTTAAGCAACGTTGAACATTTTCCCTTGTAATACACTTTTGTGATTTGAGATCGAACTAAACGCATCATACACAATTATACCTTCAGCTATGTCTATGGCTCTATTTTTTTTTTTTTTCTGGTTTAAGAAGTAGTTTCCATTATTGGCATTTTATGCATTTGATAATTCCCATGTCCAGTGACAGGACTGGTCCCTTGGATGTGATCTTGCATTATCCAAGAAGAGTAGCACATGTCGTCCTTGGGTATGCATCTACTTATTAATGTCAGTCAACCAAGAGGTGAAGATGGTACTAGTCATTCAGGTTTCCTTAATGTTCATCCAAGTACCAGGTAACAATTTAATATCCAGATATCTGGAACAATGTGGACTGCCTTCCCTTTAATAAGGACTTTTACACTGCCATTTACATTGCAACACAACACTACAGTAATACTTTTCGCCTCTAAAATCCTGTTCATGTATCATATGGAGAGATCAGTTCACTCAGCTTTATATTCCAATTGTCACAGATGTCTCCTGAAACTCTTATCACTTTTTTCACATGATAATGCTGAATGAGTTAGCATGACATTTTTGGAATGATTCAAGCAACCTTGCATTAGCTTAGAATTCTGTGATGTCCATCTCTTTTCGAAACTTAATGCTTTTTCCCTAGGTAATGGTCAGTTGACTGGAATGTTTGATGCTTTTGCCTGCAGAAACCATTCCAAGACAAGCACATTCAGTTCAGCTTTTGGTTCTTTCGTATATAGCCTTCTGCACTTCTTGTTTGTGTTATCATCATAGGAGGTTAGATGTTCCAGTTTGCACTTCAGAATGGTATACACCTAAGTCTTGACATTTTTAAAATGAAATGCTAAGCACACACTTTTCTTTGTAAATTCAATAACTTGAATAAGCTGAACTTTCTCATCAAGAGACGGCTCTCTCCGGGAAGCATTGGGCCTTCTTAAAGGCATCTATTGAAATAAAAGATTACAGAGACAAATCGAGACTATGTAGCAATTGTGAATGTGACAATCAAACAACCAAAAACAGAATAAGTCGCTAAGATAATCTTAAGTATCTTACATGGTAGCCAGATATTAAATAAACATATGGATCAGTTATTTTTTTGGGATCTTGTAAAGTAGAGTAACCCAGGGTGCTCTTATGTTATTCAAAATTACAAGGAAAGTCTGCTAACCTAACCTAATCTGGCCTAACAGATTATGGGGTTATTAAACTTTAAAGGGGTTCTGGGAGTTACTCATCCTTAGAAAATGCTCTCTCTCTTTGAAGTGCATGCAGGTTTGGATTCATTTCTTTTTCTTCAGTTTCTGCAATCCTAGTGTTCAGAGTCATTGCTCTTTATGGCAGTTTTAAGACAATTAAATATACTGAATATTTAGTCTTTTGATTTTTTCATTTTACTACCATATTATATATTAAATATATATCCAGTTTTACGTCACAGACTCCATTTTCTACTAAGGGCTAGGACGGCTGCCTTCTTGTGAAGGACTTGTTTTGGCAGATGTAATCGTTACCCTAAGTGCATGCCCTTGCTAACCTCGGACCGTGACGGGGCGCGAATCCTCGACCTGATGCCTCAAAGTCGCAGACGCTACCGCCTGAGCCACGGTGACCATTTCTTTTTACTGCCATATGAATGGGTTTATCATTATTTTTATTATTCTTACTACTATCATGGTCAAACAACAAGTTCAGCTGAAAAAAAAAACAAATACTAAAACCAGATGGTTCCAGCAAGGGAAGCAATTTGATGAGCAAAAGGAAACACAGAAAACAGAAAGAGTAAAATCATACAAAATGTTACAAACTCAGTAATGCAATACTGACATTAGTCCAACAAAATCTGCAAAATCATCATTACAGTCTATTTAACAAAATATATGTGTGCCTAGCTTAAACTTCAAAAGATCCACTAATGCTACAACATGGTTAGGCAGTTTATTCCAATTTCTAGTGGTGGTTAGAACGAAACTTCTTAAATACTGATTGGTATCAAAGCTAACAAAACTTACCCCCACAATATTGGATAAATTGCATAATTTTAAGGGAACATTATCAATATCAGTATCAAGAATTCTGGAGATTGTAATTATCATACTTTGAGTTTTATTAACATTAAACTTCATGACCCATATCTTACACCTAGTACTTATGCTAGCAAGATCTATTTTCAGAGACTCAGCAGCAACTAGCCTCATGTTTGGGATGGAACTACAGAAATTTAGGTATAGTCACCAGCATAGGTAAAAAGTCTGCTTTCCAAGCCTACCCACATGTCATGAGTATACTGGTGAAAAGCAAGGGCCCAAGAATATAACCCTATGGGACATCTGAGATCACTTTGCTGAATTTACTGTGATGTCCATCTACCACCATCTTTTGAGTCCTGCGACTTAGTAACTGCACAATAATACTAAGAAAAGATCGCTCATGTCTCTTAATTTAAACATGAAAGCTTTGGGATTAAAACAATCAAAGGCAATAAAATCATGACCAATAAGGCATGACTCCTGACCATGCAATGCTTTTTGCATATCTGCAGATATATTCAAAAGCACATCATAAGTGCCTAGACCTTTACGATAGCCAAACTGCACATTCAGTAAAAGTCCAGAATACTCCGCATACTTATGGAGGCGCTTTACGGCCGTTGCACAGAAACTTTGGACAAAATATGAGCTTACATTACTGGGCGACCTTTAAGGAGACTAATCATATTACCCACACTTCAACAAAAGGGAAAATATCTAGAGTTGATTCATTTTCGATATATCACTCACAAATTTAGATTTATTACTGTTGAATGGTTTGGTCTACTATATCAACAATTACTAAGAAGCAATCTATGAACTAGAGATCAAAATTTAAAGCTTAATGTGGAAGATGCTTTGCAGAATGTAAGATATTAGGATCAATCCCAAATAAGCACCTGATGTTATTTGCTAACAATAAAACAAGAAATTTTAAACTTAGGTCAGATTAGCTTGACTGAACCTGACATGACACTTAATTTTGTATTCAAGAGTCTAATAATTTTTGAAGTGAGGGGATTGAAAATGGGGATCATTTCTGTATGGATTGAGCTACATTAGACAGACAATCTAAATTTAATGGAAACAATAAATCTATTATTATTATTATTTGCTTTACATAAGAAATCATTGGAAATTCACAATTCAGTATCTATATCAAATACAGTATGAGCGTACCTGTTAAAATTACCAAGTATACCTCCTTATCCTGACTGGGGGTGCTTTGCCTCCAGACTCTCTTACTTAACTCTATTATTATAGGAAATTTTAATATTACCGACCAGATCTCTTTTTTCCTTACGGGGCTTAGTCCCCCCAGACCTATCCTGTTATAAAGATACTAAAGAAGTTATCCTAGAACATATTATCATATGGGGGATTACATTAGTGATCAAAAAATGCTTTCAGGTACAGCGCCTTATTCTCAAAACAATTCGTGAAAATTTGAGCATGAGCAAGCAAGGTATTTTTTCACTACTACACCCATCTCATTCAAAACCATTTTATACTGTTTAAGTAGGTCTTGATACTTTAAGATTTTTTGTTTTTTGAAGCAATTTGACCTTCAAAATAGTTGTGAATTGGTCGTTTTTAGAGAAGGTTGGGTTAGGTTAGGAAAGGTTATGGTTAAGTAAAGCTAGATATATTAGGTTGGGAATAATTTTCAACGGTTTTGGGGATTCTATTAATTCACAGCACATAAAAAACCAAAGGTAAATTATAAATATCACTTCAAAAGGGTGTAACAGGAAAATATGCCACACACAAACATCAACTGCATAGAGTAACCAAGAGAGGACCTAAAAACCTACTATATCAAAATTTCTGCTCTGTCCAGTAAATGAGGCAAAAAAAATCCACTAAATTACCAACATTAATACTAAATATGTGATGAAGAAGCCATAGTGGTGGCATAAGAGGAAAGGAGAGAACTGTAATAATTACTTTAAAATCATAACTTGATTATTACGTAATTGTGACGAATTCTTCCAAGAAGAAATGTACTTAGAACTGATATGAGAAAAAGAATATTATAGACATACATTAGGTAGTTATGGGCTTGTACCTCATACCTGATAACTTAAGACCTTAAACCTAACCTGATATTCATTTTATGACCTTTGTTGTAATGTTAAGGACATATTTACCTCGGAAGAGGCATTATTACGTAAATACTTATGGCACCCAGTCATAAGGTATCTTGCAGTAAGATTTCATATTCAGAATAGCCTTAGGAGTACCTACAAAAGACATAATACTTATCGTTATGAAAAATAAAGTTACGTTGTAATTAAATGACACAGACTTACCACTCTAGCCTGTTTGCGGAGTACGTAACATATGAAGCTCCAAATCTTCTGGGCCAGGAGCAGAAAAGCGCGAAGGCCCATTTGGAGTTGTTTATACATTGGGGATTACTTTGGTTGGCAGGAAGGCTCTCCAAAAAGCAAAAAAAAAAAAAAAAAAACACGGAGAAAAAAGTATAATTATCGATATTATTATTATTATTGCCTTTGCTACCGTCAAGGCTCGATGGTGTTTTTCACGACATTCTCTCTCTCTCGATTGGCCTTCCTGAGGTCAAGTTTATACCCACGAATACCCGCTGAGGTCAATATTTCACATACGAGTGGGGCACTAATCTGGTCACTATTTAACTTGATTTTAAAAAAGGTTTAATTTTTCGACCCACTTCTTGTACTCAACAAGACGATGTTCAATGCCGCCACACATACACACACATACATACACTCGTTGCTCCCCCTAAACATCCGACAGATGGCACCAATCATCAAAAAATTATCTTCTACTTATCACGATTAGATTCCATCAGACTACATTTTTCAAAGGACAATTCTCCCTGTTTATTTATTTAATAACCTAATTTCTCTTACTAGTTGGAGCCTTATGCTTGTAATTCCCCGTCTCCTTGTTGGTTTTCTTGTTTTACACTCACTAGCCAGTATCATTTTTGTTTTATGAAAGTGGTCAGCACTTAGTTTCTTCTCTTCGATTATTGGTGAGTGCAACTCTTTCAGCCTTTCCTCATAAGGAGATTTAGTATATCTGACACCAGCTCCGTGTTATGTCTCTCAAGATTTCAGACGGTTACGGGAAAGAGCCCAAAGCTCGTATCTTCCCGTCTCCTGATCGGTTCCACTTTAGACTTACTGATACTTATCATACCTGTCCTTAAAACTATGGATTGAGATAGCATTAACTACCTCCTCGCTTAGCTAATTCCAATTATCAACTACTCTTACACTGAAAAAGTATTTCCTTACATCCTGCAAAGAAGTTTTTCCTACGAAGCTTCAAACTATGACCTCTAGTTCTAGAGCCAGCAGTATCAAAATATCGATCCCTATCCACTCTATCATAACCATGAAGGAATTTAAAGATTGTCACCATATCCCCCCTCACTTTTCTAGCTTCGAGTGATGGTAAGTCTAATTCCCTCAGCCTCTCATCATAACTGAGATTGTGTATTTCTGGCACCAGTTTCGTTGCATGTCTTTGAACTACTCTTACACAAAAACACAAAAAGTACTTCCTTACATCCTGCAAAAAAGTTTTCTTAAGAAGCTTCAAACTATGACCTCTAGTTCTAGTACCAACCACATTAAAATATCGATCCCTATCCACTCTGTCAGAACCATGAAGAAATTTAAAAACCGTCACCATATTCCCCTTATTCTTCTAGCTTCGAATGATGGTAAGTCTAATTCCCTCAGCCTCTCATCATAACTGAGATTGCATATTTCTGGCACCAGTTTTGTGGCATGTCTTTGAACTTTTTCCATCTTACCTACGTGCTTTTTCAAGTGCGGATTCCAAAAGGGAGGCTGCATATTCAAGCTTTGGCCTCACATAGGTTACATAAATATTTCTGAACATTTCCCTGTCCATGTGCCTGAAGGTGTGTGATTACCGATTTTTTTTTACCTAATTGTGTTTACGGGAAAGAGCTCAAAGCTCGTATCTTCCCGTCTCCTGATCGGTTCCATTTTAGACTTAGTGATACTTATCATACCTGTCCTTAAAACTATGGATTGAGATAGCATTAACTACCTCCTCGCTTAGCCAATTCCAATTATCAACTACTCTTACACTGAAAAAGTATTTCCTTACATCCTGCAAGGAAGTTTTCTTACGAAGCTTCAAACTATGACCTCTAGTTCTAGAGCCAGCCATATCAAAATATCGATCCCTATCCACTCTATCATAACCATGAAGGAATTTAAAGACTGTCACCATATCCCCCCCTCACTCTTCTAGCTTCGAGTGATGGTAAGTCTAATTCCCTCAGCCTCTCATCATAACTGAGATTGCGTATTTCTGGCACCAGTTTCGTGGCATGTCTTTGAACTTTTTCAAGCTTAGCTATGTGCTTTTTCAAGTGCGGATTCCAAAAGGGAGCTGCATATTCGAGTTTTGGCCTCACATAGGTTACAAAGTGTGTGTGTGTGTGTGTGTGTGTGTGTGTGTGTGTGTGTGTGTGTGTGTGTGTGTGTGTGTGTGTGTGTGTGTGTGTGTGATTACCTAATTGTGATTACCTAATTGTGTTTACGGGAAAGAGCCCAAAGCTCGTATCTTCCCGTCTCCTGATCGGTTCCATTTTTAGACTTAGTGATACTTATCATACCTGTCCTTAAAACTATGGATTGAGGTAGCATTAACTACCTCCTCGCTTAGCGAATTCCAATTATCAACTACTCTTACACTGAAAAAGTATTTCCTTACATCCTGCAAACAAGTTTTCTTCCGAAGCTTCAAACTATGACCTCTAGTTCTAGAGCCAGCCATATCGAAATATCGATCCCTATCCACTCTATCATAACCATGAAGGAATTTAAAGACTGTCACCATATCCCCCCTTACTCTTCTAGCTTCGAGTGATGGCATGTCTAATTCCCTCAGCCTCTCATCATAACCGAGATTGCGTATTTCTGGCACCAGTTTCGTGGCATGTCTTTGAACTTTTTCAAGCTTAGCTATGTGCTTTTTCAAGTGCGGATTCCAAAAGGGGGCTGCATATTCGAGTTTTGGCCTCACATAGGTTACATAAATATTTCTGAACATTTCCTTGTCCATGTGCCTGAAGGCTACCCTTACATTTGATAAGAATGCATATGCTGCCCTTACTACGCCATTTATATGTATTTCTGGAGACAAATCTGCCAATATGTTTACTCCTAGATCTCTCTCATTTTCTGTCTCCTGAAGCTGTACTCCAGCCACCGAGTAGTCAAGCTTGGGCCTTCTTGCACTTGTACCCATTCTCATTACCTTACATTTTGAGGTATTGAATTTCATTAGCCACTTTTCTGACCACTCATGCAGATTATTTAGATCCTCCTGAAGTTCTCTACCATTGTTCTCGTTTTTTACTTTCTTCACAATCTTTGCATCATCTGCAAACATATTCATGAATGAATTTACAGACTCTGGTAGGTCATTTACATATACAAGGAACAAAAGTGGCCCTAAAACTGAACCCTGTGGAACTCCACTACTAACTCTTCTCCATTCAGACACTGAGTGTCTTACTCTAACCCTCTGTTCCCTTCCTTCTAAGTAAGTTTTTATCCATTCCAAGACATTTCCACCTATTCTAGCCATTGATTGCAGCTTCCTAATAAGTCTCCCATGTGGAACAGTGTCAAACGCTTTCTGGAAGTCTAGGAATATGCAATCTGCCCAACCCTCTCTTTCCTGTAAGATTTGGCTTACCTCATCATAAAATTCTAATAAGTTTGTTACTGTTGATCTTCCTTCTCTGAAGCCATGTTGCCTCACTGACAAAAAGTTGAAGGATTCCAAGTGAAGAGAGATATGTTTCCTTAGTAGTTTCTCCATAAGTTTGCAAACTATGCTGGTCAAGGAAACTGGTCTATAGTTCAGAGCCGTATCCCTCCTTCCCTTTTTGAAGATAGGTATCACATTTGCTTGTTTCCAGCATCTTGGAATCTCCCCCGACTCCAATGACTCCTTAAATATGATACTTAGTGCCACTGATATTGTGTTTGCGCATTTTTTAAGCACATGAGGGGATATGTCATCAGGACCTGTAGCTTTATGAACATCTAAATCCATCAGCGCCTTGCATACCTCTGTGGCTGTAAGGTTGATGTTCTCTAATACCGGCCCTTGAGCTTCTATCACTGCAATCTGAGGGGGTGGGGTATTTTCTACTGTAAATACTGACTGAAACTCCTTGTTCAATTCTTTGCAGATCTCTTCGTCCGTCTCAGTGATGCTTCCATCCGCTCTCTTTAGCCTTAAAACCTGTTCTTTTACCTTCAGTTTTCCTCTGATAAAGCTGTGGAAAAGCTTGGGATTTTCTTTAGCCTTCCTGGTGATGTCCCTCTCATAATCTTTCTCTGCCTCTCTCCTTTTACTTAGGTAGTCATTTCTTGCTCTTTTGTAGGTTTGCCAGGCATTTATGTTTTTTCTCCTCCTATACCTTTTCCAGCATTTGTCTCTCCACTCCTTAGCTCTTTTACACCCATTATCGAACCATTTCTCTCTGGCATGAATTACACCTACTTTGGTGACAGGTATGCAGCAATCTACTATCTTCCCATATTTCTCACAAAAGATGTCATACATTTCTTGTACAGATTTGTTGTAAAATAAGGTTCTCCAGTCAATAACTGCAAAAAGCTCATTCATTTTGATGTAATCTCCTTTCTGATAGTTCCTCCTCATGTCCTCAGTGCCTCTACTCTCAGGAAGAATGTCTTCAATGATATACTCCATCAACAACACACAGTGGTCACTCTTTCCAATTGGTGGTTCATACTCAATATTTTCAATATCCAACACATTATCTGTGAACACCAGATCAAGTAGTGATGGCTCATCCCCACCCCTGGCTCTTGTTGGTTCCATTACATGTTGGTGTAGGAAATTCCCTTGTACGCAATCTAGGAATCTTGCCCCAAAGGAGTCCTCACCACTGTGTGGGTCAAGATTTATCCAATCTATCTCTTTATGATTAAAGTCTCCCATAATCAAAATCCTACATTTTTTCTCCCGCGCCATGTTAACAACTGAGTTTATGACTTCAATCGTACCTATATGACTTTCCTCATAAATTTCAAGCCTATTTTGGTTCCTTGGTGGGTTGTATACAACAGTTATTATAATGCTCTCTGACCCAGCATTTATGCGAGCAACAAGAAATTCCCTGAACTCACTTTCTATAGCCAAGTGAGTGTGATCCAGACAGGTATTGAACCAAATTTGCATGCTTATTATTCGCCACTTAATTAGTTTCATTTAATTTCTAACTTGGATGTTGAATGAGTTGCGGAAAATATATTTTTTTAATTCTGTTACTTCGTCTCTATATATTCATTTTCTCATTTGTAATTGTGCAGTTGTGTTTAATCATGATGATATAAACATTTTATTCTTTTTATATAAGGTTTTTAAATAATTACTAGTGTAAAGTGAAAGTAATATTACTTTATTTATTTGTTAATTAATACATTAATTATTTAATAACTTTTTATTCGTGAAGAGTTTCAAACAAATTTAATGGCAGCCTATTTAGATCGTCTTTTGATAATTAATTCTATAGCCTTACGAATAGAATCACGATTTCAAAATAAACTTTGTGGTAATATCTGGAATGCTTTCATTTATAGAATTCCTTGTTCTGAGAATTATCAGAATTCCTTCTCTGGTTACATGACAAATTATCGAAATCCTATCAAAGCATAATTTTTTCTTCTTCTTTTTTTCGTCGCTGGTAGGGAAGACTAAATTATTAAAGATATTCTTCTTCGTTTTTTATCCTTTGAGTATTAATTAACAAAGAGCTGTTTTTATTTTGCACATATATTTTTTTTATGCCATATTTATATTTTGAACTGTGTTACTAGAAAAAGCAGTTAGATAAAACGAAAAAAAAAAAAGACCCGTTTCGTAATGTTTTCCAATGGCACCTCATTCTGTGGGGTAGAGTTTTCGTCCGTTCCTCCATGACATGAACGACACAAATTCTGAGAAACCGGTAATTATTTACCTAGTAAATAACATGTGCTTCCCCGTTTCCGAGTCGATATTCATATATATTTACCATCTCCTTCATCAGAAATATTTATTAATGAAGTTTCTGATATCTGTATTCAAATTCATTCAATATGGCGGTTTGGTATATATAGCCAAGAAAACTCGCAATGACGAAATCAGCTGATAAGAAAAAGTAGAAGAAGAGAGAAAGAAAGCTAGAAAGGGAAAAAGAGGCTATGACAGGGGAATAAATTCATTTACATACGCACACATCCAAATCTATATATATATATATATATATATATATATATATATATATATATATATATATATATATATATATATATATATATATATATATATATATATATATATATATATATATATATATATATATATATATATATATATATATATATATATATATATATATATATATGAATCATTTATATATATATATATATATATATATATATATATATATATATATATATATATATATATATATATATATATATATATATATATATATATATATATATATATATATATATATATATATATATATATATATATATATATATATATATATATATATATATATATATATATATATATTCGCCCGTTGCGATACTACAGATGAAGGTTTTTTGAACTTAAATAGGTCTGTCCAGGACAGTTCGATGTTAAGTCTTTCTTCAGTTACGGTTCTTTTTCTATGCCTACAACTACACTTAATATTTTTGGATATTCATTGTACATCATTTATTATCCCTTCACATCTGACAAGTCATTACACTCTCCATCTCTGTTTCTCTTTACTTTTTTGTATTCTTCGTGCCCAGGCCCGTTCAGGGCTGTTTTATTTTACTATTTTTTTTTTTTGGCCCGTCCTGGTGTTACAATCATAATATATATATATATATATATATATATATATATATATATATATATATATATATATATATATATATATATATATATATATATATATATGGTAAGGAAGCCCATCAGTGAAACAACACACAAAAAAAATAATGTTATATTTCGGGTCTTAACTGGAACAACACATAAAAAAAAAAAACCGCTATATATCTGGTCCTTACTGAACCCTTTTTCATGCACAAGTGAGTGCAAAAATAATAAAGACAAAGGGAGTAAAAACAAAAAGGACTCAGGAGACCTGAGGGAATTAAAAATTAAAGATAGTAAGACAGGTATAATCCAAGTGAAATAATACCCTCAAACAAAGAAAACCGGCAAGATCATTAATAAGTCATTAACAACAGAATATGTTAATCTCTAATTACGATTATAGACCGTTGAATAGGTAATCCCTTTAACATAAAGAAAAGCAAAGGACCAATGAGCTCAAAATCACACAAAGCCAAACAGAAGAAATGATCAAGAATAATGGAAAAGAAATTAATGATATAAATCACTAAATATACACATAAATATACATACATATACAAACACATGTACACACATACCCATATACATGGCATACACAAACATATGCATATATAATAAAAATATATATGCCTACACACATACACATGCATAAACATAAATATATACATATGAAATATATACATGCACACATATTCACATACAAGTGCATATAAAGAATAATAATTGTTAGATAATGAACAAAATTAAGAAATAATAATAAAAATAATAATTAATAATATTGGGAATAGATGAGACTTAGGCTAATAATAATACAAACAGCAATAGCAATAATTCTAATAATAATAATGATAACAACCAGTTACAATAATAATAACATAAATAATAACTAAAAGCAACAGCAACAATAATAATAAAAATAATAATAATAATAGTAATAATAATTACACACTATGAAAAACTACAATATGGTTGTGGTTTATCTTACGGGATGGCTTCGTTGAGGCTGTGCTGCAGAAGAGTTTTATCAATTATGTCAGGGGTCCATTTTGACCCCTTCCATAAATTGAGATTGTCCTTCATTTCAATGAGAGAAGATTCCACAATTTTTCGTTTGAATTGACAAGTGCTTTTGAATAACATGGTGGCACCACTCCAATCCATACTATGACTTTGTTCGTTGATTGGAGTGGTGCCACTATGCTATTCAAAAGCAATTGTTAATTAAACGAAAAATTGTGGAATCTTCCCTCATTGAAATGAAGGGCAATCTCAATTTATGGAAGGGGGCAAAATGGACCCCTGACATAATTGATAAAACTCTTCTGAAGCACAGCCTCAACGAAGTCATCCCGCAAGATAAACCCACAACCATATTGTAGTTTTTCATTGCGTGTAATTTTTTTTACTATTATCATTATTATATTTATTATTGCTGTGTCGTTTTTACTTATTATTTATATCATTTTATTATTGCTGTTATTATTCATTCATATGACCTAGTTTCTCTTATCGGGATTCGAACCAGGGAACTCTAAAGTAGAACTCCACAGTTTAGTCCATTGGGCAACAGAGGTTGCTTATAGAGAGGAAACTGGAACATCTACTGATGTCACACAGACTGAGGGACGCCACTATGTTCGTTAATCTCCATTTTACCCTTCCTCTTCAATCCACTATATGTTCTATTATTATTAGTAGGAGTAGTATTGTTGTTACTGTGACGAAAATTAATCATTGAGGATAATTAATGAAGCAAACGAGACGTAAAACTGTATAAAAATCAAAGGGGAATGATATAAAATTCGGTTACGAAGGATATTTATTACGAATCTCTTTACACTTGCAAAGAATTCCTTTTTTCTATTTTAGAAAATTCCAGCCGTCTTTCTTGTGAGACTTGCAAAATGACTGTTTATTAAGCTGTATTTAATTTGTTTTTAATGAAGCATTTCTTCTCCTTTCATTTGGACAAAGATACGTCTCCATTGGCACAACAATAGATGATTTAATGTATGATGGACAAGTCATGATTATTTATAGTCGCTGGATAAAGCTTTTAAGCTGTGACGCAGTGCTCTTGTTTGCCACCGTTGCAGCAGAGCATCTGTTGGGAAGCGATGCCAGTGTACTGCCAAGCTCCTCCGCAGATCTCGTAGTAGCCATACACCTGTTGTGGAATTAAGGAGTGAATTTTATTATACAGATTATCTTATCTATTGAATGAGAAGAGAATATTGGCACAGATGGCTATTACTCTAGAAACCCTCAAAGCTAAGCCTTACTCAGCTATAATAATAATAATAATAATAATAATAATAATAATAATAATAATAATAATAATAATAATAATAATAATAATAATAATAATAATAATAGTAATAATAATGATAATAATAATAATAATAATAATAATAATAATAATAATAATAATAATAATAATAATAATAATAATAATAATAATAATAAATGGAGACTGGGCGCTTGAGAGGTTATCGACTTCGTTTTGAATAACTTTATGCCGGCTTAGAAGAAGAAGAAGAAGAAGAAGAAGAAGAAGAAGAAGAAGAAGAAGAAGAAGAAGAAGAAGAAGAAGAAGAAGAAGAAGAAGAAGAAGAAGAAGAAGAAGAAGAAGAAGAAAACATTTTTCATATGGAAAAGCTTCACACAAATATGATGCATTTATGATGAGACTACGTTTTGGATATAAATATTACTGGCAATATTCTAAGGAAACTTATGGTATCCCTTGTAAATTATATGGTCATGTTAAATCTCATACTCTGTATCATTATATAAGGTGTGCAGACAAAATGCCGATGGACATAATTTCGACGAACATAATGTCCTACAACCTTATATAATGGAATGTAGGGGTCTAAACGAGTTCAGGTGTGATAGTATTATTGACATTACAGATATGGTGTGTTATTTTATAAATAACAATATGATTAAACGAATTATGAAAAAAAAAAATTCTAAGTTTGACAGAGTTTAGCGTATTTATTTTCTCAGCATATTTGCTATAACTAAGATAAGATAGTCAGAGAAATGACCAATTGTGTATTATTATTAGGATTGTCAATATTATTGTCATTTTCATTGTCATTATTACTTGCTTTGAAGAATTTTTTTTTTTTTTTTTATAGTTGTGGGGCAGGCTTGTTAGCTTGCTAACAAGCTCTATTTGATGTAATTACCTGTTATGTCAATATTTTTTTTGAATTGAATTGAATTGAGGAGGAGGAGGAGGAAGAGGAGGAGAAGGAGGAGGAGGAATAGTAGCAGCAGTGGTGGTAGTAGTTCCTACCACAAATATTCACTTTATATTCGCCCTTCTCGTCATTAACAGAAAGACTCAAGCTAAAGCATCAGAAAAGTCCTCCAGACCTCACTGCAAAAAGATAACTAGAGGCCAATATATTGTATTGAGTATGGAAGATATTAAATATACTTGAACTATAGACGTACTCTGTGGTTGTGAAGGAAGAAGAACCAACGGTCAGCAAGGTAAGTACAGATCTGCTGTCCAATGGTCTGGCCTGATGCATCGAGGTACCACAGATCGCCATTGTTGGACTCCGTATTCATCTGCAATAGGAAAAAAAAATCATTGATATATATATATATATATATATATATATATATATATATATATATATATATATATATATATATATATATATATATATATATATATATGAAAAAGCTGTTCTTTTTTGGCAATTTGAATGAGATTCAGCCATGAATTTGGCGATAACATAATTAGGAATTAATCTTTTTCTAGGAAACATCAAGAGGAACAAAATAATGATTAAATCAGCAAAAATTTCACGGTCCGGTTTTACGTCACGGACTCCCTTTTCTACCAAGGGCTAGGACGGTTGCCTCCTGGCGAAGGACTTGTTTTGGCAGATGTAATAGTTACTCTGAGTGCATGCCCTTGCTAACCTCAGACCGTGACGGGCAATATTGTCAACCTTGTCGCGGAAGTGATCTGATCTGTCTGCATATTTTTTTTTTGTTCCGGTTTTACGTCACGGACTCCCTTATCAACCAAGGGCTAGGACGGTTGCCTTCTTGCGAAGGACTTGTTTTGGCAAATGTAATCCTTACGCTGAGTGCATGCCTTTGCTAACATCAGACCGTGACGGGGCGCGAACCCTCGACCTGACGCCTCAGAGTCGGAGACGCTACCGACTGAGCCACGGCGACTACTATCTGTCAGATGGGTCCTCCATGACCCGTTCCACCCATCCGTGGGTGGAGAATCTTAAAAAAAAAAAAAAAAAAAAAAAAAAAAAAAAAAACAAACTGTCTGCATATTAAATTTACAATGAAAAGTTTGTGGTTAGATGACTGACCTGGTTGACACAAGCGTTCTTGCATTGCTTAGCGTCATCGACACAGTTATCAATTTGAATTTCGTCCGATTCGTACACCATGATTTCACTGTGTTCGTATGTGACGAAAGCAGCACAGCGGCACCATCCTTCCGATTGGACGCTGAAAACATATGTAAAAAAATGAATGATCATCTGGACTGCAACGATAAAACATCACAGGTTTTTATTCTGCATTGAAATTACAGTA
The DNA here is from genome assembly GCA_037179515.1 of Halocaridina rubra. NCBI lineage: Eukaryota > Metazoa > Arthropoda > Malacostraca > Decapoda > Atyidae > Halocaridina > Halocaridina rubra. The sequence continues at coordinate 60,452 of JAXCGZ010009462.1, read as the reverse complement.
AAAAAAATGAATACAGTTTTAATAATTCGTAAATATGGCAAACTGAAGTACTTACACAATTCTAAGTCCTTGTCAAGTATGGTTATTGTTTTAGAACTCATTCTTGGAGTACATATAAACTTATGAAATATACATACATACATACATACATACACCTTGGCTGTTTCCCCCTTAAATTGGGGGGTAGCCGACATCAAAAAAGGAAAACAGTTTGGGGAGAAGTTATCTCCCCCCCCACTCCCCTTCTTCTTTGACGTCTCACAGGAGGTTGGTACAAGGGGGGGGATTCCCAGTCCCCCCGCCCCGTCCACTTTTAGTCGCCTTTTACGACACGCAGGGAATATATATTCATTTAATAATCGTTCATCATGATATATGAAAGGGCATTTTATCATTTTGGCTACACAGCAAAGTACTGCTATGATAAGTTACCTGGCAAGAGCAACGGTAGCTAAGAGAAGAAGCAAGACCTTCATGGTTGTTTCACTGGTTACGAAGTGAGCACCTAGGACTACGTCTGCAACTACTTATATGTTCCTCATTACAAAAGAAAGAGGTCAACGTATGTGTAAATGGACCAATATCAAAGCTTGCGTAAACCTAGATAGAGGACATTACTTTCTCACGCCCCTCAAGTGTTTTTCTTATTCTGAAGGAGCGGAAGGATAGCAGTTCCGATTTTCATTACGCAATAACTGGCTGCTGGATTTGAATTCGAAACTTTGCGTTGCTAATTACTCTTCTTCTTCTTCTTCTTCTTCTTCTTCTTCTTTTATGCCTACATCAACACCGAATATTCTTGGATATTCGATACACATCTCTTATTATCTCTTCACATCTGACAAGTTACAACACTCCCCATCTCTATTTCTTTTTACTTTATGTATTCTTCGTGCCCAGGCTCGAGTGGGGCAGATTTTATTTATTTAGTTATTTTTTCGTCTTGGTGTGACAATCATAAAAAAAGAAATGTGAGTGTGTGTGTGCATATATATATATATATATATATATATATATATATATATATATATATATATATATATATATATATATATATTTAAAAAACTCATTACTTTTTGTTTTTTTAGGCTAGAGCTTCGGAACGACAATTTCCACTTATCGAAGACCTGAAACGTGCAGTTACTATTCCACTTTTGACCCTACACATCTTATAAAGAAATAGAACGCGGCATCTCTAAACGCTTCATCCAATGAACACCTACTGGAGAGTAATTCTGGCACAGAGTGTTCCATTACCCTTCCATCTCTATAATTCTCCTTTACTTCCATTTTAAATTTTATTTGTCACAACTGGTTCCCATTTGGAGATAAACTCAGTCGGATAGAAGCCTGGAATTAAGGCTAAATGCCCTTCCTAACGCCCTGCCGTGGGCTCGAACATGCACGAGGACTCTACCACTAGGCGGTCCCCTTATATGCCAGCAGCATCTGACGTACCCCGGTGGGCAGCCATCCAAGCACTGACCAGACCTAAATGGGTTTACCCTCTGTAGTCGAATATAAAGCAATGTGTCCACCATGGTATGGCAGCTAACATTCTTTTAAAATAACAGTATTAATTCAATTTTCTTTTTGCCTACTTTTTCAGTATCATTATTTATAATGATTCTTGAATTTGTATACCTCTGTTGCATTGTTATGGAAATATACGACTTGAAGTATGTTGTTTTAGAGTCTCCACTCACGGATAGGTGGAACGGGTCAAGGAGGACCCATAGAACGGTGGCCAGCCGGCACAGGCCCAAACCCCCCACTGTGGTGACCAGCAACAGCAGTAACCTCCTCAGTAAACAGCTTAAACTCTCTTGCCTGGACGAGGCGAGATCCGTCGACCTCGCAAATGCGAGGCCAGCGTGTTACCACTGTACTAGCCAAAAGGTTGACTTGAAGTAGCTATTCTCCGGGAAACATCGGTATTTCGCGCAAATATACTTCTTATCTTCGAATTACTCTCTTCACGTGTATTTGCATATCATCTACAGTTGCATGATGGATGTCTTTATAAATGCTTCATGGAAATACCATAACCAGTTAAATATGTCAATATGTTTTTCTTCTCTGCTTTTTATATTGTGGCGAAAATAATTTGCATCACGGAGGAAACTGTATTTTCAGGAGTGCAAAAACCATAGTGTGCCTCTAGCTTAAACGTGTTGAAAAAGCCACGCACACAATATTTGTATTTGTTGTGAGCTGACTGGAGGAGTGTTTACAAAGCCATATTTCCAGACCCTTTCAAATAAGTATGTCTGTATGAGCATTTATTTCTTATTCATCGATAGGACTTAGGCCCGATTTCTTAAACAGTGTAAACCTTGGATACCATATTGTTAGTTAGCTAGACACACACAAATGGATTACATAAACGCACATGACGCGGTTCTGTGTATGGCTAGGATCCCCCATGGGGGGACCCTAGCCATACACAGAACCGCATCAGACGTGTTTATGAAATCCATTTGTGTGTGTCTAGCTAACTAACAATATGGTATCCTAGGTTAACACTGTTTAAGAAATCGGGCCTTAGGTAAAGAGCGTATTAAATACCTGCTCAGTTTTAAATTTTCATATGCAAAAACTGGTGAGAATTTGCTAGGAGAAATCTGGGATAATGTTTATAGAATACAACCACTTGGTCCATGAAAGCGACTTTGAAATTAGCTCCGAGGTGTTACTATATTATTAGTAATGAATGCCATAGGCGTGTAAACATATACATTTTCTCTCTATCAATGATGGTTACGAAACGAAAACCTCTTTATATAAGTCCTGTGTTATAATTTTATATATATAATTTTTAGGCTTATGCATTTATTTTTTCTCAACTGGCTGTTCTTAAAAAAAAAATCCAAGTTTTCCATTTCCTGTTGTTCTTATACTTACTGTAGACAATGCAAATTTTATTACTGAATAATCCTTTTGTTACAATTGTTTAAGATTTTTTTATATATTTAAACCAGTCGCCGTGGCTCAAGCGGTAGCGTCCGCGGCTTTGAGCCGTCAGGTCGAAGGTTTGCTCCTCGCCACGGTCTGAGGTTAGCAAGGGCATGCACTCAGGGTAACAATTACATCTGCCAAAACAAGTCCTTCGCAAGGTGACTGTCCTAGCCCTTGGTTGAAAAGGGAGTCTGTGACGTAAAACTTCCTATGGGGATAGAGGATAATATTTTATGGGTTCTTGAAAGATAGTGTTCGAATTTATTCCATATTTGCCACCATATGCCCTTCCTGACATCAACGCACGCTATAGTTCCAATCTTGGGACCGCAAATTCGTTGAGTTAGCTTGCTGCTCCGTGGTTTGAGCACTCTTTAACATTGCATCTCAGATAATAAATTAATATAATAATGTATCAGTTATGTATGGGAATGACCATGATACAAATATATGTTAATGAGAGTTATATGACAAAGTTTCATTTTTTATTATAGTTTTCTGTGGCTAACCTTACATATAAATTGTTGAACTCGTTTAGCCAGTGAGTTGACAGATGCAACTAAATGGAGATTGTTTTTATATTTTAATTCTTTTATATTCAAAAGGTTCCAGCAAAATACTGCTATGGATATTAATCAAATTTCTGAGTTGAACTTGAGACCTCCTAGACATGACACATGGAGATTAAGTCGAAGATTTTTAAGGTTCTTCTATTCAACTTCAGTCATTCACATCTAATATCTGGTAACATTTGGGGAACTGACTACAACACACTATACAGTAGTCACCGTGGCTCAAGCGGTAGCGTCCTCGACTCTGAGGGGGCAGGTCGAGAGTTCGCGCTCCGTCACGGTCTGAGGTTAGCAAGGGCATACACTCAGGGTAACGATTACATCTGCCAAAACAAGTCCTTCGCAAGAAGACAACAGTCTTAGCCCTTGGTAGAAAAGGGAGTCAGTGACGTAAAACCGGAACACGTAAATGATTCTCACTTCATAGCAACAACCCATGTCACTAGAGTAAGCCAAGGTTAGCAAGGGCATGCACTCAGGGTACCGATTACATCTGCCAAAACAAATCTTTCGCAAGAAGGCAACCGTCTTAGCCCTTAGTAGAAAAGTGAGTCCGTGACGTAAAACCGGAACAAGTAAATGATTTTCACTTCATGGCAACAACCCATGTCACTAGAGTAAGCCAAGATTAGCAAGGGCATGCACTCAAGGTAACAATTACATCTGCCAAAACAAGTTCTTCGCAAGAAGGCAACCGTCTTAGCCCTTGCTAGAAAAGGGAGTCCGTGACGTAAAACCGAAACAAGAAAATGATTCTCACTTCATGGCAACAACCCATGTCACTAGAGTAAGCCAAGGTTGGCAAGGGCATGCACTCAGGGTAACGATTGCATCTGCCAAAACAAGTCCTTCGCAAGAAGACAACCGTCTTAGCCCTTGGTAGAAAAGGGAGTCCGTGACGTAAAACCGGAACAAATAACTGATTCTCACTTCATGGCAACAACCCATGTCACTAGAGTAAGCCAAGGACTTGCTGTATACGGCATGGGAAACAAACCTTCTGGAACACGTGTTGCGGATGTTTACATAAACATGTATTCACGCTGAACTTGAAACGTGTAAATCATGAGTTTAATTATATAAAGTGGACACCATGCAGGCGCAGAATATGACATAACCGCATTTATTATTTTTTTTTTAATTTCTAGGATTTTCATCCTGTATAAAAGGAGCTAATGATTTTCCTATTATCTCAGACAGTAGTCATCGCATATAGTAAACCATGAAGGTCCTTCTGTTTGTTCTCGCTGCCATAGCCTCTGCCAGGTAACAAATATATACTGTGATCTACATTATCACTTGAAAGCTCCTCATAGCAAATAGAAGTGTTTGCCATCATTATTTTGCCACAATTATCCTCATAAACTTAGATTTCATAAGGCAAGAAGTACGGCTCAAACGGTAGCGTCCGCGACTCTGAGGCGTCAGGTCGAGGGTTCGCGCCCCGTAACGGTCTGAGGTTAGCAAGGGCATACACTCAGGGTAACGATTACATATACCAAAACAAGTCCTCCGCAAGACGGCAACCGTCCTAGCCCTTGGTAGAAAAGGGAGTCCGTGACGTAAAACCGGAACAATTCATTAAAAATTGACTAATTTCTAAGGTGCTGATAAACCTTGATTTCAGCGCCCAGTCAGAGGGATGGTGCCGATGTGCAGCATTTGTGACTTATCAGTACACTGAAATGATGGTGTATGAAAGTGCTGAAATTCCCATCGATAATTGCGTAGATGATGCTAAGCAGTGCAAAAACGCTTGCACAACTCAGGTACGAACATATATGAACAGTTTATCATTCTAAATTGAATGTTCCTTCTCATACTCAATGTAGGCCGATCTTTGCGAAAATTAATCTCCAGTCTAGATTATTTTAGCCGAACTTATTCTTTGTGAAAATTAATCTTCAGTTTAGATTATTTTAGCCAAACTTAAAAGATTCAAACGTAAGCCAACATTTTTGATCATGTTTGTAATGTTATATTGTAATATTTACTCAAAGTGATGTGATTTAAGCCAGTCCCACGATGAAGTAGCAATCATAACAAAGTTGAAATATACATTTTTACTTCTATACCAACATGATCTGATGTTCTAAAAGCATTGTTTCTTCTTACTCAGCTGAATACAATGAGTGACAGTGGTAATCTTTGGTACCTGACAACTACGGGTACTACTGTCGGTCAGAATGTCTGCACCTACTTAGCTGACCACTGGGTCTTCTTCGTGCACAACCATAGAGTAAGTCATATCAGATATCTATGACCACTACTGAGTTTCAATGAAGATAGCAATACTCATAAGTGGGGTCGATATTTCTGGCCAGTGTTGTCCATATGTTTCTGTCCCATACCTCATCACCCAGCAAACCTTTAGACTTCAGGTCTTCATTGCTGAAATCCATCCACCTACGCTTTGGTATCCCCCTCCTTCTCCTACCCTGTATATCCATTTCCATCACCCTCCTCCCAACATACTGTTCATCCCTCCTAACGACATGACCATACCATCTTAGTCTACTTTCTTGTATCTTATCTGATATTTCTCTAACTTTTGAGGTACCTCTAATTACCTCGTTTCTGATCTTATCCGCAGAACCACAAACTTAGCGGTTAAATTGTATAACAGATATTGCTTGAGGAATGCTATGTCTAACTTGAGTTTCTTGTATCGATGTAAAATCCTTGCCCTTTTTAAAGTTTCTCCAAATATTTAAACAAATTTGGGCGTTACTCTTTATTTATAATTTCGGTCACAGTTAGGCCCATGTTCATCTGCAAATTTTCAGTGGCTCTGGTTACTTTACTCATGTTTAATGGGATTTATTACTTATGACACACACACACACACACACATATAAATGGCATAGTAAGGGCAGCATATGCATTCTTATCAAATGTAAGGGTAGCCTTCAGGCACATGGACAAGGAAATGTTCAGAAATATTTATGTAACCTATGTGAGGCCAAAACTCGAATATGCAGCCCCCTTTTGGAATCCGCACTTGAAAAAGCACATAGCTAAGCTTGAAAAAGTTCAAAGACATGCCACGAAACTGGTGCCAGAAATACGCAATCTCAGTTATGAGAAGAGGCTGAGGGAATTAGACTTACCATCACTCGAAGCTAGAAGAGTGAGGGGGGATATGGTGACAGTCTTTAAATTCCTTCATGGTTATGATAGAGTGGATAGGGATCGATATTTTGATATGACTGGCTCTAGAACTAGAGGTCATAGTTTGAAGCTTCGTAAGAAAACTTCTTTGCAGGATGTAAGAAAATACTTTTTCAGTGTAAGAGTAGTTGATAATTGGAATTAGCTAAGCGAGGAGGTAGTTAATGCTATCTCAATCCATAGTTTTAAGGACAAGTATGATAAGTATCACTAAGAATAAAATGGAACCGATGAGGAGACGGGAAGATACGAGCTTTGGGCTCTTTCCCGTAAACACAATTAGGTAATCAATTAGGTAATCACACACACACACACACACAGAAGATCAGGGGATGGGGCCTCATTTAGATTATTATACACAAATATTTCTGAACATTTCCTTGTCCATGTGCCTGAAGGCTACCCTTACATTTGCTAAGAAAGCATATGATGCCCTTACTATGCCATTTATATGTATTTTAGTGGAGACAAATCGGCCAGTATGTTTACTCCTAGGTCTCTCTCATTTTCTGTCTCTTGAAGTTGTACTCCTGCCACCGAGTAGTCAAGCCTGGGCCTTCTTGCACTTGTACCTTACATTTTAAAGTACTGAATTTCATTAGCCACTTTTCTGACCACTCGGAGACTATTTAAATCTTCCTGAAGTTCTCTACCACTGTCCTTGTTTCTTACTCTCTTCACAATCTTTGCATCATCTGCAAACATATTCAAGTATGAATTTACAGACTCTGGTAGGTCATTTACATTGTACAAATGTACACAGTGTAAATAATATTTTTTTTTTATCAAAATAGGTAATCATTTAGTATTTATTACATATTTTGATAAAGAATATTATTTATAATTTGTACGTTTGTACAATGCTCCCCCCCCCCCTTAGTCACTCCGGGATCACCAATGTAACGACTGTAGTTACTTCACTACTTCAAAATACAAGCAGAATATTGAACTGATTTAAAGATCAAATTCAGGGTTATTTATATGTACAGCTATTTCAGAGGGAGGAGTTACAAACAACCCAAGAGGAATTATTGACCCATTAAATACAACTTTAAAATAACTTAATAATTACTAAATGATTACCTATTTATGATAATTACATATTTTGATAAAAAAAATATTATTTACAATTTGTACGTTTGTGCAACATATACAAGGAGCAAACGTGGCCCTAAAACTGAACCTTGTGAACCTCCACTACTAACTCTTCTCCATTCAGACCCTGAGTGTCTCACACTAACCCTCTGTTCTCTTCCTTCTATATACACACCTTGCTTACTTCCAAGAGAGTTTCTGGCTATCTCTTATCTTCTTCTACTTCTGATAGCCCTATTTTCTTCGAAACTAACGAAATTTACTCTCTTAATTCTATCAACTTATTAGAAATCCACATAGCATCTAACTTGTCTTGGAGGAATCACATAATTCAAATTTCTAATTCTGCATCCAAAAATTGGGGGTTCTTTTTAGTTTTCGTTATCACATTTCCTCTTTATAGTTACTTACAATCTATTAAGGACTTATCCGTCCCTGCTTAGAATACTGCTCACATGCTTGGGGTGCCTCTTCTTATACTTATCTCCTTGATAGGCTTGAATCTAAGGCAGTCAGACAAATTAATTATCCATCTCTTGCTTCTAGTCTGGATTCTCTCTCTCTTCTCCATAGGATATCATCCCTATCTCTTTTCTATCGCTACTACTTCCATCGCTGCTCTGATGAGTTGGCGAGTTGCACCCCTCCCCCACTGCCGAGGCCACGTAACACTCGCCAAGCGGCCGCGTCTCATAGGTATTGTGTGGAGATTGCTCGCGGATTTGGTCGGTGCAGCAACTACTTCTTCCCATCTACCTCCAGACTCTGGAACTCTCTTCCTCCTCTGTCTTTCCAAATTCTTATGACCGCTCTTCCTACAAAAAGCGGATCTATCGTCATCTCAGGGCCTAACCTTCCATATCCCTAGGTCCTCAGTACTTTAACTATTTATTCAGTCTGTCCTTTTCCTTTGTGTATCAGAAACTCATCTCTGCCTTGTCCATAACCTTTTTCTTTTCCTTCGTCTTGGTGTTTTCTCATTCCAGGGACTTTATTGATACATAACATGCTCTTTTCTCTCTACACAGGTGTATGGTTACTACGAGATCTGTGGAGGTGCTTAGCAGTACACAGGTATTGCTTCTCAGCAGATGCTTTGCTGTAACGGAGGCAAACAGGGGCATTGCGTTACTGCATAGGCCTTCCAGATTAATTCTTCAATATACTTTAATTTTTATTTTCCACTGGATCCCTGGATACATCTCTCTTTCAACATACGCTGAAATCTAAGGGACCAGTAAAGAGATATGAGAATCTAACGTCATCATCCATACTTAATAACAATGAAGATCTCCAATGAATTTTTAAAACAATAAACATCCTTTTCTTGGTGGCCGTTTTAATTCAATAGATTTATAAGACTTTAAAAAAACCTTCTCATACAATCAATTCTTAATGCGAAATATCTTGAAAAAATAAATTATTACTGCATGCTCCAGATTATGCAAAAATTTGGGTGTTGAAATATATAAACAAAATAACACCCAATAAGTGAAACAATAAACTCCAAAATGATGTTTGTAGATAATGAATCTCAAAGGTCGCACAGGCTTAAAACTATCGTTGAATATAGAAATAAGGATTCCAACACTGTCTGCGATTAACATTCATTAAGTGCGATTAGATTTCAAAGTCTAGAATAAGAGAAACTATTTGGGGTCCGAGTCCGTAGTCACCGTGGCTTAAGCGGTAGCGTCCGCGACTCTGAGGCATCAGGTCGAGGGTTCGCGCCCCGTCGCGGTCTGAGGTTAGCAAGGGCATGCACTCAGGGTAACAATTACATCTGCCAAAACAAGTCCTTAGCAAGAAGGCAAGCGTCCTAACCCTTGGTAGAAAAGGGAGTCCGTGACGTAAAACCGGGAAGGTCAGGATTACTTATATGTAGCTCATTTACACATATGATAATGTGCTTATGTGAATGATGTGCAAGAAGAAGAAAAATGTGAAAATAAGTTATGGATGAAGTCAGGAAGAGAAAGTGAAATAAACAGAGACATTCTGGAGAGCATATTCATTTTGTACTTTGGCAGATGTAATCGTTACCACGAGTGTATGCCCTTACTAACCTCAGTCCGTGATGGGGCGCGAACCCTCGATATATATATATATATATATATATATATATATATATATATATATATATATATATATATATATATATATATATATATATATATATATATATATATATATATATATATATATATATATATAATATATATATATATATATATATATATATATATGATAGGAGGATGTATGTGAGGGAAGCAAGTGAGCATGCTAGGAATAGGAATGAGTGGCGAGCGATTGTGACACAGCTCTGATGGGAGTCTGCTGTTACCACGGGGCTGCATCTTGCAGAGGTAGCCCTGTGGTAGGGGCAGTAGGGGAGATGGCATTTATGAAGCGACACAGGTTGTGGAAGAGCCGGGAGGATGGGCTGTGGCACTCCAGCAGTGCCATCTGAATGGTCGCTAGCTCCCGCATCATTGCCCATAGAGCAAAGTAATCCCCTCATTGTTTATTTATGTTTTATGTCGGCTACCCCCCAATTGGGGGAGACAGCCAAGGTAGATATATATATATATATATATATATATATATATATATATATATATATATATATATATATATATATATATATATATATATATATATATATATATTAGTATATATATATATATATATATATATATATATATATATATATATATATATGCATATATATATATATATATATATATATATATATATATATATATATATATATATATATATATATATATATATATATATATATATACATATATATATATATATATGAATCATTTTTTACCCCGACTGGGACTCGAACCTAGGACTTATGATTATTAAGTCAAGGCGCTACCACTACACCACAGAAGGTTAAAAGGAATCCAACCTTATAGCTTATATCTGCTATACTTAGGAATGAACGCATTCTAACTGAATGCCACTATGTTCATATTACAGATTCCCCAACCTCGCTCGTGGCTTCATTTTAGCATTTAATTCAATTCCCAGTCTCATTCAGGCCATGAAATAACCAAATAAGCACATTACATATGTGAAAACATGAATCATATTTTACCCCGACTGGGACTCGAACCTAGGACTTATGATTATTAAGTCAAGGCGCTACCACTACACCACAGAAGGTTATAAGGAATCCAACCTTATAGCTTATATATGCTATTCTTAGGAATGAACGCATTCTAACTGAATGCCACTATGTTCATATTACAGATTCCCCAACCTCGCTCGTGGCTTCATTTTAGCATTTAATTCAATTCCCAATCTCATTCAGGCCATGAAATAACCAAATAAGCACGTTACATATGTGAAAACATGAATCATTTTTTACCCCGACTGGGACTCGAACCTAGGACTTATAATTATTAAGTCAAGGCGCTACCACTACACCACAGAAGGTTAAAAGGAATCCAACCTTATAGCTTATATCTGCTATACTTAGGAATGAACGCATTCTAACTGAATGCCACTATGTTCATATTACAGATTCCCCAACCTAGTGTGAGTCTTGAATGCTTTATTGCCCAAATACACCAGTGTATAGCTAACGGGTGCAAACTGAATGTTAGTGCACAAAAGAGGCGTTCCAGCTATGCTGAGAACATTCCTGACCAGAACCCCAATTTTAATCCCTTTCTTGATAAAAGGAAAGAGTGATAGTACAATATATAGGAAACTGTTCCACGAGAAGCACCTAAATAATGTAAATATAATTATTTGACTACAAAGAGAAAACTTAAATAACGTTGATATTTAAAGCTAACAAGTATATTTCTGCCTTCATCTTTACAGACTACCTCTGAAGGTGAGAACATAAACACATTTGAAGGCGCTTCAGTACTCTTTCCAATTGGTGGTTCATACTCATTTTTTTCAATATCCAACACATTATCCGTGAATACTAGATCAAGCAGCGATTGCTCATCCCCACCCCTGGTCGTCGTTGGTTCCAGTATGTGTTGGTGTAGGAAATTCCCTTGCACGCAATCTAGGAAACTTGCCCCAATTGAGTTCTCTCCACTTTGTGGGTCAAGATTTATCCAATGAATCTCTCTATGATTAAAATATCCCATAATCAAAATCCTACATTCTCTCCCGTCCAATGTTAACGACTGAATTTATGACTTAAAAAGTATCTATGTGACTTTCCTCATAAACTTCTAGCCTATGTTGGTCCCTTGGTGAGTTACATATATCAGTTATTATAATGATCTTTGTCCCAGTATGTATGCGAGCGACAAGAAATTCCTTGAACTCACTTTCTATGTCAAAGTTTATTTCTTCATCCTGAAACCTTTCACGTATGAGCAGTGCTATCCCTCCACCAGTCCTCTCAGATCTTTCAACCCTTAATATTCCGAAGCCCTTAGGAAAAACTGTGACACTGTTTATGTCCTCACTTAACTTAGTCTCTGTAACTGCTACTTTATCTGCCTTACTGTTGTAAATCCCATCCTTTAATTTTAATGCCTTACCAGCTACCCTATCAACATTTGTGTACAGCAATGTTAATGAAGCCTCATCCCCTGATCTTCTGTCATTATTTTCTTTATCCCCCTTTGTCTGAAAAAAATTTGACTGAAATCTCTTAGTCTCTTGCAACAATTTTTTTTTATCCTTTCCATCTCTTCTTGTGTTCTGTATGGTCCAATGAATACTGTTTTGAATTCTTGAAGGTATTTTAGTTTTGTCCTTATCAGTATTTTCTCTACATGTGTTTCCTCTCTCAAAGGTTACTTTCGTTGGTCTTTCATTTCTCTCCCTAGAATATTTACCAAGTTGATGAATGTTTACAATATCCTCTAGACCACATACTGCTCCAAGCTTCCTTATCAGGTCTAAAATCCATGCTTTATTTTGTTCAAATCTACCCTGCCATGTTGACTCCTGGGATTACTTATGCCTGAGATTACCACTGTCTTCTATTTATCAAATGCCTGTTTAATCAGGGTATGTGTGTGTATGTGTGCATGTGTGTTCTCCCTAGATACAATGCGCTCTATATCTCTGTTCCTTGCAATTCCTGTGCTTCCAATGTCACTCAAAGACATAGAACATTTAATTTTGTCAGTGGATATACAAAGACCAATATGAAGAAATTAACTTTTTCAGATTCTCCAGTTAGTTAGCTAATCAGACAATGTTCCTAAAATATTTGTTTATGACCTTCATAATACTCTAATAATGCCTATGGTATATTACCCTGGCGATTTTTATTATTTATTCTTAAGAGTACCTTCCTACCATTTGTCTTTTTCCACCAACATAATTTTTTTCAGCAGTGCTTATACTACTGCTTGAAATTGGAGACTCGATGCCTCCGAAAGCTCGCATATTAATGTCTCAAGAAGCTTTTGCCAAGATTATTTCTGGAGGAAGAGGTTTGTTACCTCTATATGGGAGATGCCTTTTCCTATAAACTCTTCAAACGGGATATTTGAGGCATGGTGTGTTTAGACGTGTGCAGTCTTCTCTGATGATGTTCTGTTATATATATATATATATATATATATATATATATATATATATATATATATATATATATATATATATATATATATATATATATATATATATATATATATATATATATATATATATATATATATATATCGCAAATGTCATTTCAAACAATGTCCTAGGTTAAAATAACCTCTAAGGAAAAAACTATTTCCAGACATTTGGACATTTTTTTACAAGTAAATGCATAGTGTAAGGTCAATGTTGCGAGCCATGTTCATAAGGATTTATTTGTCTAAGGTTTCTTAGCGAGCTACAACCATGATAATTATTTGGTCTTGTCTAACATTATGGGATGCTTTTTATTTATCTAATATCATAATTCCAAATAGATCTGAAGCTTTATTGAAGTGTGACTGAAGATGTCGTAAGAATTATTATTCAGTGACGCAGTGCTCTTGTTTGCCACCATTGCAGCAGAGCATCTGTTGGGAAGCGATGCCAGTGTACTGCCAAGCTCCTCCGCAGATCTCATAGTAGCCATACACCTGTGGAGTAATATAATGCAAAAACAAAAACATAACAGGAGTTTTGAATTATTACAACTACTAATACTAATGAATATGCGACTCCTGTCAAAACATGACTTTACACTCATGCGGATATGAGGTCCATTTGACTCTGGAAAATTATCAATCAAAATGTGGTTGTCTTTGATAAGACTTTGCACACACACACACACACACACACACACACACACACACACACACACACACACACACACACACACACACACACACACACACACACACACATGATATTTTAGCTATAAGAGGAAATATATGCAGAATGGGAGTAAAATACTCATGATTGATATGGCTGTTCCTGGAGTATCTTAACACATGCACACACACACACACACACACACACACACACACACATACACACACACACACACACACACACACACACACACACACACACACACATACACACTTAATTGGAATATCTTGATTGTTTAACTTACTCTGTGGTTATGGACGAAGAAGTGCCATATGTCTGCCAGGTAGGTACAAATGCTCTGTCCAACAGTGATGCCAGATTCAGTCAAGTGCCAGAGGTCACCATTATTGCTCATGGTGTTTAGCTATACAACAGAAGTACAACAATTAAAAAAAAATGACATTTACCAGGCAAGAGTATATATATATATATATATATATATATATATATATATATATATATATATATATATATATATATATATATATATATATATATATATATATATATATATATATATATATATATATATATATATATATATATATATATATACATACAGAAAATATCAGTTTTCAGTTTTATGGAAAAAATGTCAGTTTAAGTTTTAGAGGTTTAAGCGAAGGGAATGATGTAGTTTTTTTGTTATTTTTTTTTTTATCTAAATAAGTAATATCAAATTTTCACCTGGTTAACACAAGCATTTTTGCACTCTTTAGCATCGTCTACGCAGTCTGTGATGGGAATTTCAGCACTCTCGTAGACCATGGCTTCCGTGTGCTCATAAGTCACAAAAGCAGCGCAACGGCACCATCCTTCGGACTGTGCGCTAGTTAAAATAAAAATAAAAAGTAAGTAGAGTATATATTCATGCTAGTTATCATTATTATTATTATTATTATTATTATTATTATTATTATTATTATTATTATTATTATTATTATTATTATTATTATTATTATTATTGTTATTATTATTATCATTATTATTATTATTATTATTATTATTATTATTATTATTATTATTATTATTATTGATGAAGAAAAGGAAAAAATGAAGATTTAAAAAAAATTATACAAAATGGTACAACTCTGTATTGCAATATTATCATTTGCACACTATAATTTCAGAAATTAGGCAATAATAGCTGCTAAAATAACTGAATTTGATCTTAGCTTAAAGATCTGAAACGCCATAGATTCAACAGCATGGCAAGGGAATTCATTCCACTGTCTAGTGGTAGGATTCGGTTTTACGTCACGAAATCTCTTTTCTACTAAGGGCTAGGACGGTTGCCTTCTTGCGAAGGACTTGTTTTGGCAGATGTAATCGTTACCCTGAGTGCATGCCCTTACTAACCTCAGTCCGTGACGGGGCGCGAACCTCGACCTGCCACCTCAGAGTCGCGGAAGCTACCATTTTGCCACGGAGACTACACTTCACTTTCTAGAGGTAGCTGGAATTAAACTCCTTGAATGCTGATTGGCATAAAGAGCCAATTCTTGAGATTGGCTGCATTCTTGGTAATGGGGATTGGTATGGGCAGGTATAACGGGTAATTAGCATTGTAATACATTGTATATGCCAAGAAAGGCAAGCTAACGGCTCGTCTATGCTACATATCGACACTTCATTCAGGAATAAGACATATGATTTCACGCTAAGCTTTTGTCATCAATAATATTAAACCAGTTCCTCAAGATACCAGTTTTGTGTGTGTGTGTGTTTGTGTGTGTGTGTGTGTGTGTGTGTGTGTGTGTGTGTGTGTGTGTGTGTGTGTGTGTGTGTGCAATTGAGGAAGATATACAACGAATGATGATTGATTCGGTTTTACGTCACGAACTCCCTTTTCTACCAAGGGCTAGGACGGTTTCCTTCTTACGAAGGATTTGTTTTGGCATATGTAATCGTTACCCTGAGCGTATGCCCTTACTAACCTCAGTCCGTGACGGAGAGCGAACCCTCGACCTGCCACCTCAGGGTCGCAGACGCTACCATTTTGCCACGGAGACTACATCATGAGTTAAAACTATTAATTATGAATATTGGTAAAAAAAAAAATTATCCTCAATGATAAGCATCTTTCTTTTATGAATATTGGTAAAAAAAAAAATTGTCCACAATGATAATCATCTTTCAAATATAAAATTACCTGGTAGAAGCTACAATAGCAGCCAACAGGAGTAGTAAGCCCTTCATGCTTGTAAATTGGGAGATATACTAAGGATGATGGCACTGCCTTAATCCTTTTATATATTTACTGATAAGATAACGAAGATCTGACAGAATAATAAACTATTAACCTTAGTGACCCGATTTATTCATGTTGATTACCGTTTCAAATTTGTGTTCATCTAAGGTTTACTCATCCGGAAGTAGGAACCCATCTTGGAGAATCTAGAAGTATTTTTCTTTACGATTACATAAGGTAGATAATTCTACATAATGATTTGAAGACCTAATTTCTGAGAGATTCTGTCTAAAGAAAATGAAAAACTAAAATGTAAGGTAATGAGAATGAGTCCAAGTGCAAGAAGGCCTAATCTTGAATACTCAAATGGCAGGAGCAGAACTTCAAGAGACGGAGAATGAGAGAGATCAAGGTGTAAACATACTGGCGGAGTTGTCTCCGAAAATGAATATTATTGACATAGTAAGGTCATCATAAGCTTTCGTAGCAAATGTAAGGTAGCCTTCAGGCACATGGACAAGGAAATGTTCAGAAATATATATGTAACCTATGTGAGGTCAAAGCTTGAATATTGTAATGCATATTATATGCAAAGCAAAGCAACCTAACTTGAAAAAGCAAGTAGTTAAGGTGGAAAAAGTTCAGAGACATGCCACGAAACTGGTGCCAGAAATACGCAATCTCAGTAATGAGGAAAGGCTGAGGGAAGTAGAGTTACCACCACTCGAAGCTAGAAGAATGAGGTGGGATATGGTGAATTTTATAAATTCCTTCATGGTTATGACACTGTGGATAGGGATCGATATTTTAATATGGCTGGCACTAGAACTGGAGATCATAGTTTGAAGCTTCGTAAGAAAAATTCTTTGCAGGATGTTAGGAAGTACTTTCTTATTGTAAGAGTAGTTGATGATTGGAATTCGCTAAGCGAGTAGGTAGTTAATGCTAACTCAATCCAAAGTTTGAAGAGCAAGTATGATAAGTATCACTAAGTACAAAAATGGAACCGACCAGGAGACGGTGAGTTACGAGCATGGGGCTCTTTCCCGTAAGCAATATTAGGTAATTACAATTATCCAAGTAAATACATACATACATACATACATACATACATACATACATACATACATACATACATACATACATACATACACAAAGAATAATTTTAGTAAGCTCTCTTTTCAAATACTTAGCAACAGCTAGTCTCATGTGCAGGGATGAAACAACATCAAATAAGATCGCATCATCGGTGTACGCAACTAGTTTTCCCGAATCAATCCACATGAGTACAAAAGGGTGTAAAGCAAGGAGCCAAGAACTCTCTACCCTTAGGGCCACCTCAAATCACATTACTGAGTTTACTGTAATGCCCATCTACCACTACTTTTTTGAGGCCTGTCATTACACACACACACACACACACACACACACACACACACACACACACACACACACACACACACACACACACACACACACACGCATATATATATATATATATATATATATATATATATATATATATATATATATATATATATATATATATAGAGAGAGAGAGAGAGAGAGAGAGAGAGAGAGAGAGAGAGAGAGAGTGTGTTAGTAGTGACGTCCCTGAAGCGATAGCCTGTCAGCTCAACAGACTTAGTGAGTACTTATTCGATATTTGGGGCAAGGATGGAGCAGGATCTTCACGAGATCACACTGAGATTAAAACAATAATACCCTTTATATATATATATATATATATATATATATATATATATATATATATATATATATATATATATAGAGAGAGAGAGAGAGAGAGAGAGAGAGAGAGAGAGAGAGAGAGAGAGAGAGGAGAGAGAGAGAGAGAGAGAGAGAGAGAGAGAGAGAGAGAGAGAGAGAGAGAGAGAGAGAGAGAGAGAGAGAGAGAGAGAGAGAGAGAGAGAGAGAGAGAGAGAGAGAGAGAGAGAGAGAGAGAGAGAGAGAGAGAGAGAGAGAGAGAGAGAGAGAGAGAGAGAGAGAGAGAGAGAGAGAGAGAGAGAGAGAGAGAGAGAGAGAGAGAGAGAGAGACAGGTAAAGCGAAAATATGTAAGTAATGTTTAGGGGTGAGTTTTTTCGAGTGAAACAATGTATTCAGTGCACAAATTTGACCTGTAATTTAACTACGTATGTCCTCAGCAACGAATATTAGAAATTGTAAACAAAAACTCTTACGTAACTCGTTACGTGACAGATTCACTTTGTATGAGAACATATAATCACCATATCTATGGGTAGGTTCCCTTAGACACCTGACAGAGCTCTCACGCCAGTACTCTAGAGTTAAGAAGAGCAGGTAGACGAAAACAGGGGCTTGGCTCAGGTTAAAAAAAAAAAAACACACACACACACACACACACGTTTCATATAAAACGGAAAAGCGTTTTATTGTACACACACACACACGTTTCATATAAAACGGAAAAGCGTTTTATTGTACAAAAAGTGGGCAAGCATATGTTACAAGAAGATTAGAAATGGCGAATCTCATGTTTTTGGAGCAGGGCAATGGGCTTCAAAACCTAATCCTTATAATTAATATATCATTGAAAGATTTGGGTGAGAGCGTGACTAGTCTAATTCGGTGATGCTTCAGCCCAGTAATAATATAAAAGTACTGCTTAGACACACATATGTCAGCTATCTAGTACATCTATCTATCTACCTTGGCTGTCTCCTTTCATCTGGGGGTAGCCGACATAAAAAAAGAAACAATAGAGGGATTACTTTGCTCTATGGGCAATGACAAGGGAGCTAGTGACCGTTCAGATGGCACTGCTGGAGTGCCACAGCCCAATTACAGTTACACATGCAGGTAGACTAAGATGGTATGGTCATGTTGTTAGGAGGGATGAACAGAATGTTGGGAGGAGGGTGATGGAAATGGATATACAGGGTAGGAGAGGGAGGGGGAGACCAAAGCGTAGGTGGATGGATTGCATCAATGAAGACCTGAGGTCTAAAGGTTTGTTGGGTGATGAGGTATGGGACAGAAACATATGGAGAACACTGGCCAGAAACATCGACCCCACATAAAAGTGGGAAAAGATGTAGACGAAGAAGATATTTGCATAAAACTTCTTATTCAGATGACATGAGCACACCTAAACAACTGTTAAGAAATGCCGAGTAGCCCTGCTAACTCAGAAGGTTCAGTGAGTACACCATTATATGTGTGGAGTTCTTGTTAAACTAGTATCTCAACGACCAAGGGTTTATCCTTAAGTCATTATGATAAGTTACAGAGTACTGGTAAATGTAGTCACCGTGGCTCAAGCGGTAGCGTCCGCGACTCTGAGGCGTCAGGTCGAGGGTTTGCGCCACGTCAGGGTAACGATTACATCTACCAAAACAAGTCCTTCACTTGAAGGCAACCGTCCTAGCCCTTGATAGAAAAGGGAGTCCGTGACGCAAAACCGGAACAGAGTACTGGTAAATGAATATTCTATTACACCATTTAAGACTACCGTTAGATGGATGAAAAATAAAACCAAAATTAATTCATGTTTTCTTTTTTATTGTTTTCAGTTCCTGACAGTTTACAGGAATCACCAGTGAAAGGTCAGTATTGACCTTGATGGAATATGGCACTATTGTTGCGTGGCACCAATGTTGGCCTTCCACATCTAGTCCAAGAATCACTCAAATATAGAAAATAAAAAAAAGAGTGAGCCAAATATCACCTGATTTTGTAAAGTATCGTCTCAAAACAATGGTTGAAGAAAGACGCCGTTGAGTAAGTAAATTTTGTATCTGTTTGTCTTATCTGTGTGTATGTCTGTGTCACAGTCATAGTCTTTCGAGTAGTCTATTTAATTTATAAATATAATGATTGACCTAATTTCTAAACTCAATTTTGGCACAGAACATGAGGTCTGTTTTGGCACTAGAAGATATCAGTTCATTTTTCTCGTTTGAAAATATCTATTTGCAACTGTTTTTTGTTTGCCTAAAATATATCCAAAGGGAGTTTGACTAAGTAGTTCATTATGGCACGGCAATCATCTTTGCTTGGCACTTGAGGTGCCAATTGCAGTGTGGTAATAACAGTGAATCTGAGTATGCAATAATAATACTTTCCTTCATGAAGTAGAAAATATACTTAACTGAGAACATACATAACTATTTTCTAACAACAGAGCAGCGTGTCCATGTCTAAGTCCAGAGTTGGCTGTTGATATACAGTATATGTATATCTTGTATACTGGTGTAATAATTGACTGAATGGAAAACTTTCATAGCCTCTGCTGATGAGTCAAATTTTGGGAAAATTGTTGCTAATTCTAGAACAGCACTTAAAAGAGTGTGAAGGTAAGCGCACTCAGACGGAGTGGGATAGGTGTAGCTATGGCTTGTATGTAAGCACTCTTGGGTCCATATCGTGCTACTTAGCAGCGATCAATTGGAGCTTAGCATAAATCTTACAAGGTCTGCAGATTTTTATAGTGTCTTATAAAATCTCCATAGCAAAATAACTAAATTTGTCCATCGTGATTTTAATATTTAAAAAATTATATATCTTAATATTTTGATACTGAATGAATGACTTCACAGGACTGCACACCTCTCTGGTCAAGAACAGAAAAGAATCAAATGAAGCACCATGATGAGGGTAGTGCATGCAAGCAGTCACAAGTACTGCACATTTGCGATTATTATACGGAGAATGAGAATAACAAGTGGACCTTACAACAGTTTGGAATAGGTGTAATAGAGGATCGATTTCTTAAACAGTGTAAATCTAGGCTACCATATTGTTAGTTAACTAGACACACACAAATGGATTTCATAAACGCATCTGACGCGTTTCTGTGTATGGCTAGGATTCCCCCATGGAGGGATCCTAACCATACACAGAACAGCGTCAGATGCGTTTATGAAATCCATTTGTGTGTGTCTAGCTAACTAACAATATGGTATCCTAGGTTTACACTGTTTAAGAAATCGGGCCAAAGTCCCAATGCTTAGGTTCCAGTAGTCAAATCTGATCATATTCTTTTACCATATTTTATTTATTTATTTTTTTACGAAATTTTATATTCAAATACTTGGGAAGAAAATTAAAGTAGCTTATAATCAAGTTAATGATATTTTAAGGATAACGTATAAAATGTTTATAGTCGACTGTCATTTGTTATAAGATGACACTGGAGCCATATAAAGGGGGGTTTACACGGTTAAACGGTTCGTCGAACGCGGTTCGACAGACAAGTGTTTGAAGTTATGTTCGAACGTGTGAACGAGGTATTTGGTTGTCGAACACGTGCCACCAAATACCCCGTTCACACTTTCGAACATCACTTCAAACACTTATCTGTCGAACCGCGTTCGACGAACCGTTTTACCGTGTAAAGCCCCCTTAAAGCACCCTTGTAGTGCTTCGTTATACAAGCCACTCTTCACCTAAGCACTTCGTTTTTGAGTTATTTTGTGCTTGTCTTCTTTTGTTATGAGAGTGATGTTTAAGAATTCGCTTTTTCACAAACTTAAAAAAAAAAGAAGAAGAATTTGTTTTTGTTTTCACAGAGATGACTCCCAGTGATAATGTTAAATATTATTCTTGCTTTTAGATCACAATTTGTCGTAATATTAAAATTTTTCGGTTTTAGTGATGGTAATGAGATCAATTCAGATTAAAATTTGCTTTCTTATGTGATTTTTGTTTAGTGCTGAGTGTTCAATTGAGAAATTTGAGAAATTTCTCATAGATGTCATAAAGGATTTAATGAAATCTAAAACTCGTCAGGGATGTTTCAGATAAGATGGTGACCTTTAGTAAAAATACCCCATCAGTCAAAGGCAAGAGATGCCCATTATTATTATTGTTATTATTACGAATTTTTTTTCTTTTAGTTTTCGTATGAGGCGAGTGCATCAGTGAGCAGGTCACTAAGATGACGTCATAGGGGAGCTTTTAGTAATTCCTGTAGCTGTCGGGGATGATGCGTTGGTTTAGGAGGCTGTATGACGTCTTAGGGGAGCTTTTAGTAATTCCTGTAGCTGTCGGGCAAGATGCGTTGGTTTAGGAGGCTGTATGACGTCATGGGGGAGCTTTTAGTAATTCCTGTAGCTGTCGGGCAAGATGCGTTGGTTTAGGAGGCTGTATGACGTCATAGGGGAGCTTTTAGTAATTCCTGTAGCTGTCGGGGATGATGCGTTGGTTTAGGAGGCTGTATGACGTCATAGGGGAGCTTTTAGTAATTCCTGTAGCTGTCGGGGATGATGCGTTGGTTTAGTAGGCTGTACCACTGTTGCTGATATTGTTAAGGATTGTTGTTGTTGTTGTTATTTTTTATTTGTCCACTTTTTATTTTTTAAGTCAAGGGGAGAGGATCATCTTCACTTTAGTATTCTTGTCCTTCTTCCTCTTCTCCTTCACCTTCGGCGGAATCGAGGCCAACTTCTTCGTAATCTTTCTCAAGGGCAGCCAAATCTTCACGGGCCTCTGAGAATTCGCCCTCTTCCATACCCTCACCCACGTACCTGGGGGATGGAAAGTCAAGTCAATATGATATATTTATTTTATTTGATAAATAATTTTAGGAAATAGAGAGAAACCTCATTAAGTATCTGCTATTGCTGACCCGTAATTATGCAACTCATTAGTGAGCGTGCTAGGAATAGGAATGAGTGGCGAGCGATTGTGACGCAGCTCTGATGGGCATCTGCTGTTACCACGGGGCTGCATCTTACAGAGGTAGCCCTGTGGTAGGGACAGTATGGGAGTTGGCAGTTGTGAAGCGACACAGGTTGTGGAAGAGACGGGAGGATGGGCTGTGGCACTCCAGCAGTGCCAGCTGAACGGTCGCTAGCTCCTTCGTCATTGCCCATAGAGCAAAGTAATCCCCTTATTGTTTTCTTTTTTTGATCTCGGCTACCCCCAAATTAAAGGGGGAAACAGCCAAGGTAGATAGAAATTAGCATTCATTAAAAGACAGAGTACTTGTAGATATAGAAGTTCCTCTTCCATTTGATGTGCTATTATTGACACAATTATTGGAATTACTTTTTCAGTATCATAACATACATTCCTTAGTGGGAAAAACCTTTAAAGGATGAAACCTACCAGTGTACGAAAGCCCTCTTGGCATACATCAGATCGAACTTGTGATCAAGGCGAGCCCAGGCCTCAGCAATTGCTGTAGTGTTGGACAGCATACACACTGCACGAGCTACCTTTGCTAGATCTCCGCCAGGCACAACAGTAGGTGGCTGATAGTTGATGCCAACCTGAAAAAAAAAAAAAAAAAAATAAAAAAAAAAAATATATATATATATATATATATATATATATATATATATATATATGTGTGTGTGTGTGTGTGTGTGTGTGTGTGTGTGTGTGTGTGTGTGTGTGTGTGTGTGTGTGTTTGTGATTACCTAATTGTGATTACCTAATTGTGTTTACGGGAAAGAGCCCAAAGCTCGTATCTTCCCGTCTCCTGATCGGCTCCATTTTTAGACTTAGTGATACTTATCATACCTGTCCTTAAAACTATGGATTGAGATAGCATTAACTACCTCCTCGCTTAGCGAATTCCAATTATCAACTACTCTTACACTGAAAAAGTATTTCCTTACATCCTGCAATGAAGTTTTCTTACGAAGCTTCAAACTATGACCTCTAGTTCTAGAGCCAGCCATATCGAAATATCGATCCCTATCCACTCTATCATAACCATGAAGGAATTTAAAGACTGTCACCATATCCCCCCTTACTCTTCTAGCTTCGAGTGATGGCAAGTCTAATTCCCTCAGCCTCTCATCATAACCGAGATTGCGTATTTCTGGCACCAGTTTCGTGGCATGTCTTTGAACTTTTTCAAGCTTAGCTATGTGCTTTTTCAAGTGCGGATTCCAAAAGGGGGCTGCATATTCGAGTTTTGGCCTCACATAGGTTACATAAATATGTGTGTGTGTGTGTGTGTGTGTGTGTGTGTGTGTGTGTGTGTGTGTGGTGTGTGTGTGTGTGTGTGTGTGTGTGTGTGTGATAGTATTTTTCATATACATTTCGTGCTTATTACTGATTATTTTCCATAGAATCCCAATTAATAAGGAATTTAATTGAGTCAATGAACAAGAGCCTATCCAGAAGCTTAGTTGTTCCGGTTTTACGTCACGGACTCCCTTTTCTACGAAGGGCTAGGACGGTTGCCTTCTTGCGAAGGACTCGTTGTGGTAGATGTAATCGTTATCCTGGGTGCATGCCCTTGCTAACCTCAAACCGTGACGGGGCGCGAACCCTCGACCTGACGCCTCAGAGTCGCGGACGCTACCGCTTGAGCCACGGTGACTACATTTTCCAACAACTATATGAATATTAATAAACACAGCCAGTAACGTCATCCATAGCTTCTTACAACATGCACTGTCGGTTCTTATTTATCATAGGCCTTTATGAGTGTTAAACCATTGCCAGAGAGCATATCTTTTAGTCTAATTTCCAATAGATTTAGTGTTATCCATTTAAACAAATAATTCCAAATAAGATGAACTTTTCTCCAGTCTCTTGTCATTATTTATCTACCACGCAAACTTCTCCAGTTGCAAAGTCTTGGGAGTGACTGATGACTGTTTTGAGTGACAAAATGGCAGGCTCTTACCTTAAAACCAGTTGGACACCAATCCACAAACTGGATGGTACGTTTAGTCTTGATTGCTGCAATGGCAGCGTTGACGTCCTTAGGAACAACATCCCCACGATACAAAAGACAGCAGGCCATGTACTTGCCATGGCGAGGGTCGCATTTCACCATCTGGAATGTGAGGAAGGGCTTGAGTCAAGAAGAGAAGTTGTATAATGGTCATCTATTTCTAGAATATTTGGTCAAAGTAGGCCATTAGTCTTACATCCTCCTTCGAATGCAATATGTAGGAAACTAAAGTTACTTCTTTGACATATATTCAAGCTGAATTATGATAAAATTATATCTGCAAATATGGTTGTCAGGACTGTAGAGATGCTTAGCCTTTTACACCTTAAGCCTACGGATATATTGATTTTATAGAAATTCTAAAATACATTTAGTCGATTTTATGGAATTAGGATGCTTGTCAGGACTGTAGAGATGCTTAGCCTTTTACACCTTAAACCTACTGATATACTGATATTATAGAAATTCTAAAAAAAAAAAAACATTCAGTCGATTTTATGGAACTTGATATTTTAATTTTGCAGATCTATGCAGTAAATGGAGCAAAGTTATATCAAATAGCAAACTTGCAGCTAAGTAAGTCTAGAAATGAATAACTAATCTGTATAATATGAAATTGCAGAATGGCAGCTATGTAGGTCTAGAAATGAATAACTAATATGTATAATACCGAATAGCAAACTTGCAGCTATGTAGGTCTAGAAATGAATAACTAATATATATAATATCGAATAGCAGAATTGCAGCTATGTAGGTCTAGAAATGAATAACTAATATGTATAATACCGAATAGCAGCATTGTAACTATGTAGGTCATGAAATTGCAGAATTGCAGCTAAGTAAGTCTAGAAATGAATAACTAATCTGTATAATATCGAAAAGCAGAATTGCAGCTAAGTAAGTCTAGAAATGAATAACTAATATATATATAATACAGAATAGCAGCATTGTAACTATGTAGGTCATGAAATGAATAACTAATATGTATAATACAGAATAGCAAACTTGCATACCTGATTGGCAGGTTCAAAGCAAGCATTGGTGATTTCAGCAACAGAGAGTTGTTCATGGTAGGCCTTTTCAGCAGAGATGACTGGGGCATAGGTAACCAGTGGGAAATGGATGCGAGGGTATGGCACAAGGTTGGTCTGGAACTCAGTCAAATCGACGTTCAGAGCACCGTCAAACCTAAAAAGGGTATTTTAGAAACATTGTATTCATTAGGCAATAAAAATTAATCTTCGTTTTATGTGTTTCAATTAGTCCACAATATCAGACAGTGTGACTTGGGCATTTAGCCTGGATGCCCTTCCTAGTGCCCCAGATTGGGCTCGATCGTGGGTCTGTCAACACTTGAGCCGAATAATGACCACTTGGCCACCGTGGTCCCCATCTTATTCGTTAGGTAAAGATAAAAATAAGACATATAGGTGGAGGTAATGTTACACTAGACTATATGTGAATTCTGATTTCATCCCTTTCAAAGAAGTCTGTCTACCTGAATGAGACTGTATTTCGAATTCGACTGAATATTAAAATGAAGTATTAAAAATAAATTCTTTAAAGATTTTAAGAATGGCAAATGTGATGTTAGGGAGATTTTGTTTGAAAATATTCTTTTAAGAAGGGTGAAAATCACTGTATATATATTTGCATGTGTGTGTGTAAGTGTGTGTGTAAGTTTATAAAATTCCACCCACCTAAGAGAGGCGGTGATGGAAGACACAATTTGACCAATAAGTCTGTTGAGGTTAGTGTAAGTGGGTCTCTCGATGTCCAGATTCCTTCTGCAGATATCATAGATAGCTTCGTTGTCAACCATGAAGGCGCAGTCGGAGTGTTCCAGAGTGGTATGGGTGGTCAGAATCGAGTTGTAGGGCTCAACAACGGCTGTTGCGACCTGTGGTGTGAATAAAAACATTATTTTGAATCGCAGTCGGAGAGTTTCAGAGTGGTATGGGTGGTCAGAATTGAGTTGTAGGGTTCAACAACGGCTGTTGAGACCTGTGGTGTGAATAAAAACATTATTTTGAATCGCAGTCGGAGAGTTCCAGAGTGGTGTGGGTGGTCAGTAGTGTTTGGAAATACTACTGAAGTGTTTTAATTTTAACATTCAGAATTTTGTAAATCTATTTATTAAATTTTCTTTGATAGTGAAAGACTTTATATCCAGATACTATATTTATAAATGTAAAGAAAGGAAAAAGAAATTGTACTTTTTATATGGATTTGATAATGAACATATTATTTTCAGCTTAGTATTAAACTAATAAATAAAATGCTTAGCACTAGTTATGTTTGGTTAAGTAGGTACAAGGTTCTCTTAATTACATATTGACCCATAGTTCAGAATTTATCTGAGTGTTGTGAGCAGAGTGTCTTTAGAACTTTATGGCTGAGTGCAGCACTAGTGACCACTGTTTGCTTAAGTAAGTACAAGGTTCTCTTAATTACATATTGACCCCTAGTTCAGTATTTATCTTGAGTGTTGTGAGCAGAATGTCCTTAGAAATTTATGGCTGAGTGCAGCACTAGTGACCAATGTTAAAAATAAGTGTATTCAAAAGCGTTTGTTTTTGTTCTAAAAAAAATAGAGGAACATTCGTGCAACAGGTGGAGGAGGAAAGACTATACGCAGAAAGAAGCGAGTGGAGGAGCTTCATACATGGTCAGCCGACTGACATAGAGAGCTATCTACTCAGGCGTATGGTGAGAAAGGTGAGAAAATAATTGTTATAGGCATGATATACGATATTTATTTCTGTGTTTGATTATGTACCTTTTTGTTTGAAAGAATATTTAGATATTTAGCCTTCTAAAATGGCAAATAAGATCCTTTAAATTTTGCTAGGCAATAGTTTACGAACATTCAAGTATAGTACTTCTTCGAAGTATATTTTCATAGTTGTTAAATTTCTATGACTGTATGTATACTTTCTTATAAATGATGCTCTTTTCAATGTGACGAAGCATTTTGAACGCTTAGAGCTGCTACATGACTTCTTTTTTTTTTAGTATCAAGTAAATAACTCGAAAGTGTTTGAACGTTGTAAAAATCTGAAGTCATTTTTACATAAGTTTCCTGGGCTACCTTCAATAAAAGTAGCTATATTTTTTGTGACAATAAACATATACTACTACTAACTAACCTGTGGAGCTGGATAAATAGCAAACTCAAGTTTACTCTTCTTGCCGTAGTCCACTGATAGGCGTTCCATAAGTAAAGATGTGAAACCAGAGCCAGTCCCACCGCCAAAGGAATGGAAGATCAGGAATCCTTGCAGGCCTGGAATATGGAGTCAATAAATTCTCTGCAAAACTAATATGGTGTTGTAACATTTTTATATCACTTAGCAATGATTCAGATATATATCTTCTTTTTTTTCTGAGCATCATAAACGTAACTGATGCGTTCCATGTGGATCACACTTATGTTGAAAAGAAGGGACTTGCTCAAAAGGAAAAAAGATTGATAATACTGACATCAGGTTTTTTTTTTAAGAGTGTGACACCGGGACAGGCAGAAACTGCCTTCATCAATAAAGGCCCGGACACGAGAAAATACCAAGACGAAGGAAAAGAAAAAGGTTATGGACAAGGCAGAAAAAATGGACAGCTATCCAGCATAATTAAGGTCCTGAAATTCAAAGAGAAAAGAATAAGAAAGTCGGTGACATTTAAAAAACTTTTAAAACAAACTTTTTGTGACTTACCAGTGCATTGGTCAGCTAGCTTGCGGACTCGTTCCAATACAATGTCGACAATTTCTTTGCCAATTGTATAGTGTCCACGTGCGTAATTGTTGGCCGCATCTTCCTTGCCTGTGATTAGCTGTTCGGGATGGAAGAGAGCACGATAGGTACCAGTACGGACTTCATCTGTAAGCAGAAATGTACGTGTAGATATCAAATACTTGCGTGTATGGAAACAAGACAGGCTTACAGCTTATAAATACGATTACCGCATTGGCACACACGTGTGTGCTGTTCCTATTCACCATATGAGAATGTCCTTTATGGAGCAAGAATCTAAAGAATAGTCACAGATCTTGATATTTACTGGGGAGTTACTGCTGTGGCTGGTCACCACAGTGGGGGGGTTGGAGCCTGTGCCGGCTGGCGACCGCCCTATGGGTCCTCCATGACCCGCTCCACCCATCCGTGGGTGGAGAATCTAAAAACAACAATGTTACTCTTAATCATACCACAGTGGGGGGTTGGGGCCTGTGCCGGCTGGCTACCGCCCTATGGGTCCTCCATGACCCGCTCCACCCATCCGTGGGTGGAAAATCTAAAAACAACAATCTTACTCGTAATCATACCACAGTGGGGGGGAGGGTTGGGGCCTGTGCCGTATGGCGACCGCCCCATGGGTCCTCCATGACCCGCACCACCCATCCGTGGGTAGAGAATCTAAAAACAATAATCTTACTCTTAATCATATCTTCAGAACTCAGCTTGACACATTCAATACTCTACTACGACCTACCGATGACAGAGGGCTCTAAATCCACGAAGACAGCTCGAGGCACATGTTTGCCAGAACCAGTTTCACTGAAGAAGGTATTGAAGGAATCATCCCCGCCTCCTACGGTCTTGTCAGAGGGCATTTGACCATCGGGTTGAATGCCATGCTCAAGACAATAGAGCTCCCAACAGGCATTGCCCATTTGAACTCCGGCCTGCCCAACGTGGACACTGATGCACTCACGCTGTACAGAAAAGAAATAAAAAAGATGTTAGCCAACCTAAAACACAATAATGTTGTCGTCTACGAATTATTATAGTGGCTTTGCTAATAGGTTCTGGAAATGTACTGGCTTTATCATGGGAATATTAGCCCATCAGTACGATTCTGTGATAGGATATTAATGGATTTATTCCCTAGGATGTAATATATATATTTACATGAGTAGATATTTTTTTCTATGGGTGCAAGGATGTTCCTTCTGCCAGAGATTCATATTACCATCTAGAATTAACTGTGGATAAAGAAGTTTATTGCTTCATATCAAGTCCAAAGTCTTCATAAACGCTATAATTGATCATAACAACAACAACAACAAAAACAGTCATAATAATAATAATAATAATAATAATAATAATAATAATAATAATAATAATAATAATAATAATAATAATAATAATAATAAAAATAATAATAATAATAATAATAATAATAATAATAATAATAATAATAATAATAATAATAATAATAATAATAATAATAATAATAATAATAATAATAATAATAATAACAACAACAACAACAACAGCAACAACAACAACAACAACAACAACAACAACAACAACAACAACGATAACGATAACGATAATGATAATGGTAATAATAATAATGATAATAATAATAATAATAATGCCTTTATTCCACAAAGTATTTAGTGGAACTTCATACAATATATATGCTGTAGAAGAGACATAATGTAAAAATATCGTAACAGCTTATAATAATTATTGGTGTAAAATG
>JAXCGZ010009462.1:17500-20000 GCA_037179515.1 Halocaridina rubra | reverse complement strand
CCTTTTACACAGAAGTAGCGCGACAGGTCCCATGCACCACGTGTGACTTGCAACTCGCGTCGCAAGTCGCACGTGGCACATAGGACGTGTCACGCCACTTCTGTGTGAAAGGTTTCATATATTTCCAAATGCTCGTTTTCAAATGGCGTGCTACGTGGCATGCCACGTGCGACTTGTCACTTTGGTGTGAAAGCGTCCTTAAAAGAAAACTCCCATAATCTTCTCTGACCACTGCAACACGCAAATGGCTGAATATCATGCCATTGTGTAAAGCAGATGGTTTCAACATAAGGATGTAATTGAATTAAACAATTTGCTTTCGTTAAAACACTAGTTTCAATAATAGCTGGTACAAAATAATGTATATTTTATTAATTGTAAGTTTGAAATAAGAGAAAAACAGATTCTCGCTTTAAACTTGAAAAAAAAAATATTTATTAACATATCTTTATAGATGCTACTGCAGTGTAACAAATGTTGCGGTTTTACGTCAAGGACTCCCTTTTCTACCAAGGGCTTGGACGGTTGCCTTCTTGCGAAGGATTTTTTTTGACAGATGTAATCGTTTCCCTGAGTGCATACCCTACTGCAGTGTAACAAATAAAATGTCATATCAAGTCCTGTCAATGTTCTTGTGCTCTTGCCGGAAATAAACAAAATCAAACTTGGACACACCGCGGGGCGTTAGAAGAGACGTTTCACCGTAATTCCCTGCCTCTAACCTGTCTGAATGCAAACCCCCCCTCCCCCCCATTCCAACAGGGACAAATAGTAGCACATAAAACGTCCGAGAACAATCCAAGTTTACAAAAATTTGTAATGAAACTTGCATAGGTATCTCCGTAGAGTTTTATTTTACTTCTTTTTTATTACATCAGAGAGATGCAGAGCGGTGATGATAGTGAAGGGGCGTGGCTTGAACAGGCAGTAGGATGCGGTTGCTCGGGAGACGCAGGTCGATCGATAGCTCTCTCTCTCTCTCTCTCTCTCTCTCTCTCTCTCTCTCTCTCTCTCTCTCTCTCTCTCTCTCTCTCTCTCTCTCTTCTAGCCCTTTGGTTCCATATACACACATTCTCTCTCTCTCTCTCTCTCTCTCTCTCTCTCTCTCTCTCTCTCTCTCTCTCTCTCTCTCTCTCTCTCTCTCTCTCTCTCTCTCTCTCTCTCTCTCTCTCTCTCTCTCTCTCTCTCTCTCTATGTCTTCATCTCTTCACTTTAATCTCAACCTGTTCTTTTATTATTTATTTTCGTAGCCTAATTTATTTACTAGTTTCACACTTCCAAATATACATAATAAAGGCTGAAAGACAATTTGCCTCTCCTCTATTCGATATGGAATTTTTTTTCTTCCAAAAAGCTTTTACATAATATATGTCTTCGAATTGTGTAAGAGAAACCTTTCTGAATTACTTCCTAGCATGAATAAATTATTTTTTTGTATAAATTCTTATATATATATATATATATATATATATATATATATATATATATATATATATATATATATATATATATATATATATATATATATATATATATATATATGTATATATATATATATATATATATATATATATATATATATATATATATATATATATATATATATATATATATATCAATTGCAGCAATAAGGGAGAATTCTTCTGTCATTATTATAATCTTATTATTTATATCTCTGGTGATATGAAGAGTCACTGAGTCCAAGGGTAGCAGTCAGTATAAATGCTTCTACTCTGTCAATATTAACATTTTACTATATATATATATATATATATATATATATATATATATATATATATATATATATATATATATATATATATATATATATATATATATATTCTATTAACATATTAGGAATCCAAATAGCGTCTAACTTGTCTTGGAGGAATCACCATATCCAAATTTATAAATCTGTCTAAAAAATTTGGGTTCTGTTTCGTCTTCTTCGTTGCTTTTCCTCTTTACAGTTACTAAACATCTATAAAGGTCTTATTCGTCAATGCTTAAAATACTGCTCACACATCTGGGGTGTTTCTAATACTTATCTCCTTGATAGGGTTGAATCTAAGGCAGTCAGATTCATTAATGACCTCCTAATCTACAGTCTCTTTCTTTTCGAATGAAAGTATCATCACTCTCTTTTTTATGTCTACTACTTCCATCGCTGCTCTGATAAGTTACGAGCTGCATCCCTCCCCTACTGCCAAGACCGCGTAATACTCGCCAAGCGGCCTCGTCTCACAGATACTATGTGAAGCTTTGCAGCTCGCGAATTGGTTGGTGCAGCGACTGCTTCTTCCCATCTACCTCCAGACTCTGGAACTCTCTTCCTCCTTCTGTATTTCCTAATTCTTATGACCTTTCATCCTTCAAAAAGCAGATCTATCGTCATCTCAGAGCCTAGTCCTCCATATCTCTGGGTCCTCTGTACTTTGACTGTTTTTTTCTGTCTGTCGTTTTCCTTTGTGTGACATTACCCCATCTCTGCCTTACCCTT